>JAVJIF010015429.1:0-150776 GCA_038442645.1 Agave tequilana | reverse complement strand
TAAATCTGCCATATAGGCGAGGTTTGGGACTTGGCCTCTTCAAGGTTGAGCCAGTCTTGCCATATAGGTGGGGTCAAGACAGCGCCCTTCCGGGCCAGTCTGGCCTAGCCTTATAGGAGAGGTTAGGACTTGGTTCTTTTTGAGGCTTCTCCAGCTTATCTGTCTTGGGCGGGGCTAAGACTTGGCTTATGCTAAGCTAGTCTAATATTACTGTGCAAGCGAGGCTATCCTCTGCTTAGCTGAAATCCATCTTCAAGGCACAACTGGGCCGGATCTGGATAGCTTCGCCCAAAGAATAAAACTTTGACTTAGCATTTCGTCCCTCCTTTTTTTTTATTTGATGCTAACTTGTTTCCTATTTGCATTGCAGTGTACGTGCTCCCAATTCTTTCGTCCTGATTAAGGAGAATAAAAACTTGCCCGTTGATTTTTAAGTTGAATCTTTGATCATAAGCAAAAGGAACATACTGGAGCAGCTGATGTGCGTTTCAAGAAGAGGCTGGCATTCACTTATGCGAGATGATCCACTTCAAGAAGGGACTGGTAGTTGCTTATCTGAGATGATCACTTCGGGAAGGGGCTGGTAGTCGCTTATTCGAGATGATCCACTTCGGGAAGGCGGACCTCACTAGTAAGGTCTCGGCTCCTTCTTTCCCAATTTGTTTAAGGAAGATCCAGCTTTCTGTTGGCAACTAATCTGTCACGCCCCACTTCAAAAATACGCTGGAGTGGAGACGCGACACGAGTCGGCGACGCATATACGCAAGGAAAATCCCTCACGTATACGCGCTAAGCCTTAAGTAACCCAAAACAAGCTATAAATCTAACTATAATAAATCATGAATACTGCAATATCACATATAAGTAACCACGCATGATATCATATGAATCAAGAGCTAGAATAACGACTGGATCTGATATAACAAGAATCAGGAAATAATACGAGGCTAGAAAGATAAGAGTACCAGAATATAATAGGGAGAAGCTCCAGCTCTTCGCGAAGCGTACAGTGTCAATGAACACCTGAACAACAGAAACAAAGCGTCCAATATCTGGACGTGCAAATTCAGGGTCGTCAGAAAGCGACTTGGTGAGTGTGTGTGTAAAGGGAAAGCTCGTGCATATAAACAATGTGCATAAAGTAATAACAAGAACAACTGCAGATATAAGATAACTAAAAACATGATCAACAGATAACTGAATAACAGATAAACAGCTGAACTGAAGTATATCTGATAATAACATGAATAAAGATATAGGACAACTATCACAACTGAAGCTAATAGCTGATGTCTGAATGTGTAACCTAGTACATGTCACTAGTCTGGTTGGTTATTATTAACCTAACTAATGTAGTACTTAACTGTGTCCCATACCACAGCCGTTTTCCCACATATCAAACAATGTTATCGTTGTTGTTGTAACTGCTTGCCAATGTAGTGCATGTGTTTTGGAAGAGTACCGTGCATGCCCGGTACCACGGTCTAACACCCCTGGCGTTGAACCAGGACAAGCCGCAACGCTCTGACAACTTAAGACCACAGCCCCACACGAAAAGACAACTAGTGTGGCGCCGTAATCCGGGCATAGCCCTGACAACTGAATAGGTAGCAAGTACTATCTTGGTTCCCTATCGTTGGAACCCACAACTCGGTACCATAAGAAATCCTTCCAAAATACACGACATTCATCATTAGGCAATTACCCCTTGTTCCCTGGGTTATGATATCTTTTATTAATAAGCAATCAATGTGAGTTATTATTAAGAGTAACTGATATCTCTAATAACTGCTGATATCAATAGTAGCTGATAATCTGACAACTGATAACTGATATCTGACAACTGTGATATCCGACAACTGATAACTGAATAGCTGACAACTAATATCTGACATCTGAAATAAGATACTGGAGATATAGCCACTAACACAAAGGTGACACAAAACAACTGGTAACTGGTACAGATATCTACCAACTCATATAAACTCTGAACACATAATATGATCACCAGCAAATAGTCTCACCAATAACTGATAAACTGATAACTGCTATATGATAGCTCTGAAGTGCAAGATCACCGACATCGAGTAGATCAATATCATAATAGCTCAATCTCTATTAACTGAAGTAATCAATAACTAAACACGAAGCACATGGTATATCCTCGAGATCAACAAGTCAACACATACTGAAATCATATCTACAGATGAAACATCCTCAAGGAACTGCAATCTAGAATAATTCACTTATAAGTCAATACTAATAACTCATCCATACTCAAATGATATAATCAGTTGACACATCCGGGAACTCTAGCTCCTCATAATCCAAAGTCATTACAACCAACTCATAATTCCAATAGTTACATGATCATCAAGTATCAATTCACATCGAGTAATCTGATACAATAACTGCCGTTCCAATACATCAATAATCATTGCTCAGTCCTCTTACTCCTGTCAATCTAATCTGATTCCCGAGTCCTCACGAGTTCCCACTTCTATCAAGGTCAATCGTAAGATCCCAACACTCGGCAATATAACAGATACAAGCATCTAAGATCTATCAAGTCAAGTCAATCCAACCAATATCTATTCCTCGAAATCATATTCATCCATCTATAGCCAATAACATAACTCGAGGGTAAAGTTCACAATCCATAAGGAAGCTAAACACAGCAGTCAGGCCAAGGTTAGTCGACTAGGAGAGATGAGCAAGTCGACTAGGGTAAGGGTTAGTCGACTAACAGGTGTAATAAGTCAACTATACAAGGTGTAAGTCGACTAATAAGAAAGGTAAGTCGACTGACAGGGAATATAGGTCAGCAACAGAGAGTACCCAACTTCCAGAACTGCGACTAGTCGACTAAGGCTATGATGGGGCGACTAATTTGTGCTTCTAGTCGACTACAAGAAATGACAAGTCGACTAGGAAAGTTATTAGTCGACTATAGGTAGTGGGGTAGTCGACTAAGGTTGATTACAGTCGACAAACAGAAAGTCCAACACTGTTCTAAAAGGGAGCCTAGTTGACTATAGGACTATAGTTAGTCGACTAACAAGGGTATTAGTTGTCTAATATAAGGGGCAAGTCGACTAATAGTCCTGCAACCTGATACTGAATTACACCATCACACATCCCCACATTCTATCAAATGCACTCAAGGTTCTCTCATGCACACATATTAACCTACACACATAAAATCATGTAACACTTGTGCACTACACGCTAATTGCACCACATACACAAACATATCTATGATCACTTAATTAAATAATGAGAGAGAGAGAGACACTCACAGCAAGGGAAGAGGCTCGGCCTTGTGCGTGTTCGCCGGAGGAGTCGAAGGCTCGTCAGAGATCACTGGAGAGAGGGGATCTGGCCAACAGGGGTTGCTGCGCCCTGCTGGTTGCGCTGGTGCAGAACTGCGGCAAGGAGCATGGCTGCCAAGGGGGCACGCCAGCGGAGAGGAGGCGCCATGGGCTGGGTACTGTGTTGCTGGTCTGGCTCCACAGAACAGGGCTTGCGTGGCTGCAGGGCTGCTGTCTGACTGTGGAGCGTAGCAAGGGTAGGGGAGGAGCTGCTGGAGAAGCCATGGCTGGAGGCAAGGGACGGCCTGGGGCCAGCCATGGTTGATCTGCAGGGGGCCTGCTGGTCGTCGCCGGAGAAGAGCAAGGGGATCTGGGCTGCTTCCTGCTGGGCTCGGCCAGGGCTGGAGGAGGTCGGCAGCAAGGGGGCTCGGCATGGGCTTGCGGCAATGTTGCTACTGCCGTGGAGTTGAAGGCACGGCTGGAGAGGGTGATCCGGCCATGGAGGGGAGGCTTGCGCAAGGAGGAAGAAGGGGGTTACGACTGCTGTGTGGAGATGGGGAGATTAGGTCATTAATTAGGGTTAAAAGAGATTAGGATTATGTATAGGATGGGTTATGGGTTAACGGGTAGCGGGTTAAGCTCCAAATAGGTTAATGGGTAGTGGGTATTGGGTCTTGAATTGGTTTTAGGTAATGGATATAGGATCAGATAACGGGTATAGGACAAGGGATAAGGCATGAATAAAAATCAAGGGAAAGGAAATATTACAAATGCCACTACAAAATAATAATCTAATATTAACAACAACATTACTTAACCAAAATATAATAATAATAATGCCAATAACATAACATGACCATACTAATAATAATATATAATAGTAACCATTGCAACACTAATAATGGAAATCACCAAATTAATAAAACAACTACTACTAAAATAAGTAGTAATAATAACAACACTACTAGTAAGATAATAATAATAATACCCAAAATAAATAGCAATAGTAACAGCCACTACTAACAAAATAATCAGCGAATCAAAAATAAATAATTTAGAAAAATGAAAATACAATATTTCTAACTAGGGATATTACATTCTACCCACCTTATAAAATTTCGTTCCCGAAATTCAATAGGGCAGGGAATGGTAAAAGAATTCAAGAATCAAAAGAGAAAACAAATAAGCTTCACATCACCTCTCTGCGCATCATAAATCCACCACGCTTCCGCTGCGCTACTCTGATGTATGCTACCGGCTTCAGCAAGGAGTAATCAATCTCAAGAGGCAAAGTCAAAGAATAGAATCGGGAAGGAGGGCTAGAAGCAAGATGAAAATACAGTCACTCAAAAGAAGAGTAGAGATCAAGGATATCAAAAGATTAAAGATGAGAATTTTCAAAAGAGAGGACGATCAATTCCAAATGGATTGAATATCATAATGGATAGTATATGTATATTGCAGTACAACTATAGCTTGTTTTCAAGTTACCGGTAAGATCTAGGTCTATCTTGCGAAACAAAAGTCAAAGACTCAACATCGCAAGTCGAAAACTGGCTCTGATACCAAGAAAACCCTATCACGCCCCGCTTCCCAAAATACGCTGGAGCGGAGACGCGACACGAGTCGGCGACGCATATACGCAAGGAAAATCCCTCACGTATACGCGCTAAGCCTTAAGTAACCCAAAACAAGCTATAAATCTAACTATAATAAATCATGAATACTGCAATATCACATATAAGTAACCACGCATGATATCATATGAATCAAGAGCTAGAATAACGACTGGATCTGATATAACAAGAATCAGGAAATAATACAAAGGCTAGAAAGATATGAGTACCCGAACAGAATAGGGAGAAGCTCCAGCTCTTCGCGAAGTGTACAGTCTCAACGAACACTGAACAACAGAAATAAAGCGTCCAATATCTGGACGTGCAAATTCAGGTTCGTCAGAAAGTGACCTGGTGAGTGTGTGTGTAAAGGGAAAGCTCGTGCATATAAACAATGTGCATAAAGTTATAACAAGAACAACTGCAGATATAAGATAACTAAATAACATGATCAACAGATAACTGAATAACAGATAAACAGCTGAACTAAAGTATATCTGATTACAACATGAATAAAGATATAAGACAACTATCACAACTGTAAGCTAATAGCTGATGTCTGATGTGTAACCTAGCACATGTCACTAGTCTGGTTGGTTATTATTAACCTAACTAATGTAGTACTTAACTGTGTCCCATACCACAGCCGTTTCTTACATATCAAACAATATTATCGTTGTTGTAACTTCCTGCCAATGTAGTGCATGTGTTTTGAAAGAGTACCGTGCATGCCCGGTACCACGGTCTAACAACCCTGGCGCTGAACCAGGACAAGCCGCAAGGCTCTGATAACTGAAGACCACAACCCACACGAAAAAACAAGTAGTGTGTGGCGCCATAATCTGGGCATAGCTCTGATAACTGAATAGGTAGCCAGTACTACCTTGGTTCCCCATGGTTGGAACCCACAACTCGGTACCATAAGAAATCCTTCCAAAATACACGACATGCATCATCAGGCAATTACCTCTTGTTCCCGGGTTATGATATCTTTTATTAATAAGCAATCAATGTGAGTTATTATTAAGGGTAACTGATATCTCTAATAACTGCTGATGTCAATACTAGCTGATAATCTGACAACTGATAACTAATAACTGATTTCTGACAACTATGATATCCGACAACTGACAACTGAATAGCTGACAACTAATATCTGACATCTGAAATAAGATACTGGAGATATAACCACTAACACAAAGGTGACACAAACAACTGGTAACTGGTAAAGATATCTACGAACTCATTAAACTCTGAACACATAATATGATCACCAGCAAGTAGTCTCACTAATAACTGATAAACGGATAACTGCTATATGATAGCTCTAAAGTGCAAGATCACCGACATCGAGTAGATCAATATCACAATAGCTCAATCTCTATTAACTGAAGTAAACAATAACTAAACAAGAAGCACATGGTATATCCTCGAGATCAACAAGTCAACACATACTGAAATCATTCTACAGATGAAACATCCTCTAAGAACTGCAATCTAAAATAAATCACTTATAAGTCAATACCAATAACTCATCCATACTCAAATGATATAATCAGTTGACACATCCGGGAACTCTAGCTCCTCATAATCCAAAGTCATTACAACCAACTCATAATTCTAATAGTTACATGATCATCAAGTATCAATTCACATCGAGTAATCTTATACAATAACTGCCGTTCCAATACATCAATAATCATTGCTCAGTCCTCTTACTCCTGTCAATCTAATCTGATTCTGAGTCCTCTCGAGTTCCCACTTCTATCAAGGTCAATCGTAAGATCCCAACACTCGTAACATAACAGATACAAGCATCTAAGATCTATCAAGTCAAGTCAATCCAACCAATATCTATTCCTCGAAATCATATTCATCCATCTATAACCAATAACATAACTCGAGGGTAAAGTTCACAATCCATAAGGAAACTAAACACAGTAGTCAGGCCAAGGTTAGTCGACTAGGGGAGATGAGCAAGTCGACTAGGGTAAGGGTTAGTCAACTAACAGGTGTAATAAGTCGACTATACAAGGTGTAAGTCGACTAATAAGAAAGGCAAGTCGACTGACATGGAATATAGGTTAGCAACAGAGAGTACCCAACTTCTAGAACTGCGACTAGTCGACTAAGGCTATGATGGGGCGACTAATTTGTGCTTTAGTCGACTACAAGAAATGACAAGTCGACTAGGAAAGTTATTAGTCGACTATAGGTAGTGGGGTAGTCGACTAAGGTTGATTACAGTCGACAAACAAAAAGTCCAACACTGTTCTAAAAGGGAGCCTAGTCGACTATAGGACTATAGTTAGTCGACTAACAAGGGTATTAGTCGACTAATACAAGGGGCAAGTCGACTAATAGTCCTGCAACTTGATACTGAATTACACCATCACACATTCCCACATTCTATCAAATGCATTCATGCTTCTCTTATGCACACATATTAACCTACACACATAAAATCTGTAACACTTGCGCACTACACGCTTATTACACCACATACACAAACATATCTATGATCACTTAATTAAATAATGAGAGAGAGCGACACTCACAGTAAGGGAAGAGGCTCGGTCTTGCGCGGGTTCGCCGGAGGAGTCGAAGGCTCGTCGGAGATCGCCGGAGAGAGGGGATCCGGCCAACAGGGGCTGCTGCGCCCTGCTGGTTGCGCTGGTGCAGAACTGCGGCATGGAGCAGGGCTGCCAGGGGTGCACGCCAGCGGAGAGGAGGCGCCATGCGCTGGGTGTGTGTGCTGCTGGTCTGGTTCTGCAGAACAAGGCCTGCGCGGCTGCTAGGCTGCTGTCCGGCTGTGGAGCGCAACAAGGGAGAGGGAGGAGCTGCTGGAGAAGCCGTGGCTGGAGGCAAGGGACGTCCTGGGGCGCAGCCATGGTTGATCTGCAGGGGGCCTGCTGGTCGTCGTCGAGGAGAAGAGCAAGGGGGGTCTGGGCTGCTTCCTGCTGGGCTCGGCCAGGGCTGGAGGAGGTCAGCTGCAAGGGGGCCTCGACATGGGCTTGCGGCCATGCTGCTACTGCCGTGGAGTTGAAGGCACGGCTGGAAAGGGTGATCCGGCCATGGAGGGGAGGCTTGCGCAAGGAGGAAGAAGGGGGTTGCGGCTGCTGTGTGGAGATGGGGAGATTAGGTCATTAATTAGGGTTAAAAGAGATAGGATTATGTATAGGATGGGTTATGGTTAATGGGTAGCGGGTTAAGCTCCAAATAGGTTAATGGGTAGTAGGTATTGGGTCTTGAATTGGATTTGGGTAATGGATATAGGATCAGATAACGCGTATAGGGACAGGGGATAAGGCATGAATAAAAATCAAGGGAAAGGAAATATTACAAATGCTACTGCCAAAATAATAATCCAATATTAACAACAACATTACTTAACCAAAATATTAATAATAATAATGTGATAGGTAGTGAAAAATGCATAATTATCATCATATATACCATCACATTTGCACATTTATTCATATTATAATGCACATTTATTAATATTTCGTTATTTAATGTGTGGAGGCCTCGAAGTATTATTTTAATAAGAAATAAAGCTTAAAGAGCCAAAAGCCCAGATCCAAGCCCATGTTGAAGCCCAGGTGAAAAAGCGCAATTACAAGAAGTTAAATGCAAATACAAGGGCTAAAGTTGCAAATATCAAAGATGAGGGAAGGATAGACTTCTACCCAACCCTAAACTCTTGCAGATGAGAATGAAAAGAGTGCAGAGATAAGGAAATTCGTTTAAAAGAGATTGGGAGAATTCAAAATCTAGGTAACTGATTATCAAGTTATCTCGAAATCCCAATATGAAGAGCCAGGATTATACTTCCAGAAGCAAGCGCCCACATGGACGGACCAGGTGAGGCCACGCGCCAAAGCGCGTGGCCAGATTCCACAAAAATGCCGCAAATCCGCGGCAAAATCCAAGATTCCGCGGCACTTTGATCTCATCTGGATACCAGATTTCGTGGGCAACTTCATCGGGACTCCTCTACCTTCTGCACCTATAAATACCCCCTGCAGTGCAAGTACAGGGTCGTCCAGCGTCCAGCAAAGGGCCAAAAGCTAGGGTTAGTTTCGTTCTTTCTTCTAGTTTTGTAATTAGGGTTTCTTTTTATTTTCAAGAGAGAGAGAGGTTTATATTGAGCGTGACACCGATGTATCTCCTCTTCTCGGCCATTGTATTCATGAATAAAGGTAATATTTTTTTTTGTATTATTCTTGTGTTTTACTTTCCTTTTTTTTCTATTTCTTTTTCTCTGTGATTTCTTTGTGGCTGATTGATGAACATGCAAGTGAATTCCAAACAAGTATAAGTAAGCTACGTGAGAGCCAACGATAGTTCATGAAAACGTTCTCCACTTCCAAAGCTTCGCATCACTTCGTTCTTGATATGCTTGACGATATAATGTGCACAAGGACCGGGCTCGAGTTTATGATCTATGCGTTGAACGCCTCCTAAGCAAGGTAGAACATGTAAGGTTTTCACGTCTTCTTCAACCAAACTCAAGTAAGGATTCTTTTCTTTTCTTTTCTTTTCTTTTCTTTTCTTTTCTTTTCTTTTCTTTTTGTAGATTAAATCATAACTCATCTCCATATTCTTTTTCCGACCATTGTAAATACCGCTATCTTTCTAACTTAACTAATAAAATAAAAAACTTTAGAGAAACTTGCTTAACGCTTCCATCGCAGTCCCTCCCTGAGGATCACGACCCACATAGCCTTGCTACAGCGGATTAGAATTGAGAACTTGCACATCCTATTCTTAAAACTAAAATTGTTTATTTTTGTGTGCAGGAAATCTCAGTCAACAATTTGGCGCCGTTGCCGGGGAGGGACGGTAAGTTATTCTCTAATAAAAAAAATTTTAATTTTTAACTAATTCTTTATTCTTTCTGTTGCAGGTACAGAGAACAGGAAACAAAAACAGAGCAGCAGCAAGGACATACAGCAATCCAGTGCCTCTGCCCTCGAAGGCAGAGCACCTGGACCTACTAATTTGCCGCGGATCCGCGGCAAAAGCCGCGGATCCGCGGCACTAGTAGTGAACTACTAACCTGCTGCTTTCTGCAGGTTGCTCTGCATTGCAAAATTCTGATTTCTGCTGTGATTATATTCTCTGTGATCACTCTGCAACTGCTAATTAATTCAACAGTAAATTATTTGTTGTTAAAAATAAAAATTGATAGACGTTTGCATATTAGGCACGTGTCTTTTCAATTACTTTATTTTACTGTTGAAGAGTGCTGGAGCAAGGTACGTACGCATTGCATGTAGAATAGGACTCATCTCTTGGTCGATTTTCTGCTTTGAGTGAATTCTATCTATTTATCTTGTACACTTGCACTAATTCATCTTAAGGGCATAACCCATTAACAAGATAAGGTGGGGATTTCATCACCCTTCCTTAGCCCAAAAATCATATCCCAAGCACTCACTAACCCAAGCCTAACTAAAACTGAGTAGACGTTGGCCCTAGGGACACTCGGACTCAATTAGGAGATTATCCTAAGGGGGAACGGTGTTGGAAGTTGACTCCTGCCAAATCAGTGTCTAGGAAGGGGATTGAGGGCCGAAAGCCCGAAGTGTGGTGGTTATTTAATTAAGGAACGTCTTTGACGGAAAACCTCCCACCACTCTTGCCCCGACCTGGCTGATTAACTTGTGGTCAAAGTCTACACCCTACCTCCGTGGACAGTCTAACCAGTTAGGAGTCGTCTAGGTCTAGGTCTACCCTAATTTAGGTTAGAAATTTTTCTTTTTTGTTTGTTTCTTTTTCTTTTGTTTGCTTTGTGTGATATGGCCTATAACAATAATTTTTTCAATTTTAATGAGGATCCATATTATACACCAACCTCTTTTTCGGATGTTACCAACCCGGCATATCATAACTCTAACCAACCTAGTGTGCCAGATTGGTCTTATCCGAATCATTACATGCCCCAGTCCCAATACTATGAACAAGATTGGAATAATCATCACTACTCTTCACAGAGTCAATGGGGATTCAACACCCTGAGCCATATGGTCAACCACCTGTTCAACCATTATCTTCATATACGTCTTTTCCCACATCACCAAGGTTTCAGTCCTCCATTGATCTATTCGATGGGTTAGAAGAAAAAGTGGATCGGTTGCAAGATACAATGAATGATCAAATTTCTAGACTTTCAAATATTCTTGAGCATCTTGATAGGAACCAAGAATCATTCTGTTTAGAAGACCTTGATCAAAATTCAATTTCATCACATCAATATGAACTTGCTCAATCCAAATCCTTGGACAAATTGGCTAGTTTTAATTTCAATGAGATTGAATTAGATTATGAATGTGAATCCGATCCCCAACTTTGCGATTCAGTTTCCATCTTCGAATCTATGTTGACTCCAGTATCCTTACCCAATTTGGACCAATTTTCTGAGCCAACATTTATTCCCATACCTATAGATCATGAAATTGAATCACCCATTTTGATGATCATATTGAACTTGACTAATTGTGCAATTTTGAAAGTCCCATGGAAAAATTGGCAAGTTCCCATTTTATGAGATTGAAACTAATGAGATATGTGACCTAGATTCCCAAATCTATGATCAAGTTCAAATTCCCGAATCATTATTGACTCCTGTTTTGTTACCCGACTTAGGTAATATTTTAGAGTCAGTTTTGATTCCCACACCTATCATTCCTGAACTTGAATCACCAACATTGAGTCACATTCCATTGTGGGGAAAATGATTGTAGACTTGAGTTTCAATTTCTTGACTTGGACCCACTTCTTGATCCTAGCCCGACTCCTGAACCTTTACTTGATTTGAGTTTCTTTCCTGAGTCGGTATTAGATCCTGAACCTATCATTCTTGAGTCCAAGTCAACCATTTTACCAAGTCACATTCTTTTGTTGGACATAGGTATAGACCATGACTCTGTGATGATTTCCAGGACTGGTCATGTAAAGGGAGTAAGTTTCACGAGAGGATCTTCCATGATCCTATTCATTCTGGGGACTGTAAATATGTAAATAAAAAAGAGGTCAATAAAGGTAGGTCCCGTGAACTACCACGTTATCTTGTTTGGGCCGCATTTCGTGGACCAATTAGACCACCTCCGGAACCACACCCTAAGGTAACTTTCGCCTTCCCTTGTTCTGTTTCATGCATATATGCATTCATTCATACATTGAGGACAATGCATGAGATAAGTGTGGGGGTGGGCTTTACTAACATACTAACATAGGTAGAAACTAACAAAAATTTGCTAAAAAAAAAAAAAAAAATCTGAAAAAAAAAATTTAAAAAAATGTTATAAAAAGGAAATATTTTGACTTATTTTTGAAAGAAACCTAAGTTAGTTTTAAGGATTAGGAAAATCGTGATTAGGATTTCTAAAAACTTGGTCAAAATGAATAATTGTTTAAATTTTTGAGTATAGGAGGAGAAATTGAATAAGTAGTTAGTCTTAATTTTTACCTTAATGAAATGTGCATACCAAATGCATATCTAGGATTCTAAGACAAAGACCTTGTGCCTCATATATAAAAAATAAAAAATAAAAATATCACCAATTAAGCTGATACATGTGCCTCAAGAAGCATAAGTATTCATGCCTAAAGGTGAGTAAATAAAATAAAGTCCTTAATTTTGGGGCCTAGTTCATTCGAATTTGAGTCCACGGGGTGTTTTCTCACCTGGTGCCCTAAAGCCAACCGGTTTGGGAGTCATCGACTTTAAGTTCGTTACATGGGTGGATTAGAAAGCCTAAGGAAATTAAGGAAAAATTACTTATATATGTATTAACACATCTAATAGTCAATTAGTTAGGTATGAGGGCCTCAAGAAGCCTTAATGCTTATACGAAAGAACATTAGATGCGTTATACATATTAAAAAAAAAAAAGAAAGAAAAAAAATATATATAGAGAGGCATGAGAGTCCAAGTTAAGGAATTCCTAGTATAAATTCATAAGGATGCATATGATTTTGGTAACGAAAAAGACTATATTAGAAATTCAATTTTAATTCTTACCTAAAATGAAAACAATTTACTTTATAAAGACTAAGTCTAAGAATGAATAAAAATGAGGATCCTAGAACTTATAGACTACTTAGTCTCTTCAAATATAATTCAAATATTTTCCTTTTTATGGATTTTGTGGGTGCAATCCGCTGAAAACCCTCACGAGACAACACTCGTCCTCTAGGGTAACCTAGGGGTTTAACGGCTTGTTGCACGTGCTAAGTGCAACCGTGATTCCTACGAAAGTGAGTTAGCTAGGTTAGATTTTTCTCTTTCTTTTTGATTTTTACTCGAGGACGAGCAAAAAGATAAGTGTGGGGGTGTGATAGGTAGTGAAAAATGCATAATTATCATCATATATACCATCACATTTGCACATTTATTCATATTATAATGCACATTTATTAATATTTCGTTATTTAATGTGTGCAGGCCTCGAAGTATTATTTTAATAAGAAATAAAGCTTAAAGAGCCCAAAAGCCCAGATCCAAGCCCATGTTTGAAGCCCAGGTGAAAAAGCTCAATTACAAGAAGTTAAAATGCAAATACAAGGGCTAAAGTTGCAAATATCAAAGATGAGGGAAGGATAGACTTCTACCCAACCCTAAACTCTTGCAGATGAGAATGAAAAGAGTGTAGAGATAAGGAAATTCGTTTAAAAGAGATTGGGAGAATTCAAAATCTAGGTAACTTGATTATCAAGTTATCTCGAAATCCAATATGAAGAGCCAGGATTATACTTTCAGAAGCAAGCGCCCACATGGACGGACCAGGTGAGGCCACGCGCCAAAGCGCGTGGCCAGATTCCACAAAAATGCCGCAAATCCGCGGCAAAATCCAAGATTCCGCGGCACTTTGATCTCATCTGGATACCAGATTTCGTGGGCAACTTCATCCGGAACTCCTCTACCTTCTACACCTATAAATACCCCCTGCAGTGCAACGTACAGGGTCGTCCAGCGTCCAGCAAAGGGCCAAAAGCTAGGGTTTAGTTTCGTTCTTTCTTCTAGTTTTGTAATTAGGGTTTCTTTTTATTTTCAAGAGAGAGAGAGAGGTTTATATTGAGCGTGACACCGATGTATCTTCCTCTTCTCGGCCATTGTATTCATGAATAAAGGTAATATTTTTCTTTTGTTTATTATTCTTGTGTTTTACTTTTCCTTTTGTTTTCTATTTCTTTTTCTCTGTGATTTCTTTGTGGCTGATTGATGAACATGCAAGTGAATTCCAAACAAGTATAACTAAGCTACATGAGAGCCAACGATAGTTCATGAAAACGTTCTCCACTTCCAAAGCTTCGCATCACTTCGTTCTTGATATGCTTGATGATATAATGTGCACAAGGACCGGGCTCGAGTTTATGATCTATGCGTTGAACGCCTCCTAAGCAAGGTAGAACATGTAAGGTTTTCACGTTTTTCTTCAACCAAACTCAAGTAAGTATTCTTTTCTTCTTTTCTTTTCTTTACTTTTCTTTTCTTTTTGTAGATTAAATCATAACTCATCTCCATATTCTTTTTCCGACCATTGTAAATACCGCTATCTTTCTAACTTAACTAATAAAAATAAAAACTTTAGAGAAACTTGCTTAACGCTTCCATCGCAGTCCCTCCCTGAGGATCACGACCCGCATAGCCTTGCTACAGCGGATTAGAATTGAGAACTTGCACATCCTATTCTTAAAACTAAAATTGTTTATTTTTGTGTGCAGGAAATCTCAGTCAACATAATGCCAATAACATAACATGACCATACTAATAATAATATATAACAGTAACCATAGCAACACTAATAATGGAAATCACCAATATTAATAACAACTACTACTAAAATAAGTAGTAATAATAATAACACTACTAGTAAGATAATAATAATAATAATACCCAAAATAAATTAGCAATAGTAACATCCACTACTAACAAACTAATCAGCGAATCAAAAATAAATAATTTAGAAAAATGAAAATACAGTATTTCTAACTAGGGATATTACACAATCCCTTGCCAATTTTGGTCAAAGAAGATCCAGCTCCTTGATGGCAACCAATCTCTTGCCAATTTTCATCAAAGAAGATCCAACTTCTTGATGGCAAAATCTGTCATTAAAGCGAAAGATTACGGCCTTATGCTGGAGGAAGACCTTTCTTGTCCAGTTGGGATGGTTTATCACCCTGAAAGTTAATAGGACAACTTGTTTGCCTTTGGAGCAATGATTTTGTTGTATGAAAGACAATCTTAATGTACCAATAAATCTTCCCTTTTGAATCAATAAAATTTTACTTTTCGCTCATTTACTTTGCTCCCCCTCTTTCTACTTTGAACTTCGAAAGCAACTAGAATGGACTGGCTTAGGTAAAAAGCTTTCAGCGGAGATAAGCTTTCAGCGAAGCTAGGAATGGATTTCTAGCTAAGTCAGGAATGAGCTTCCAGCGGAGCTAGCATGAAATTTTCATGAAGCTAAAGATGAGCTCTGAGCGGAGCTAGAGCTCAGTTTTCAGCGAAGTTACTCGAGCGTTACGCGAAGTTAACACTGAACTCGCAGCGGAGCTAGCCCTTGGTGGGACTGAAACAAGGCTTCTCGGGGAAGGCGCTTAGGTGCTCGTTTCAAATTAAGGTGGGACTGAAGCAAGGCTTCTCGGGGAAGGCGCTTAGGCGCCGTTTCAAATTAATTTGAAACGATCGCCTGCGCTCCTTTTGAGGAGGCGAAGTTAGGCAATTTTAAGCCTATAAAAGCCCGATGGGCTGAAAAAGAGAATTAACTTCTCTTAAAAATCAAATTTCAAATTTTAGAGAAACATATCTCTTTTTCTTCCTTCTCCTTCGTTCAGATTTTCAAAACTTCTTAGTTCTTCCATGGCTCCCAAAAGACGAGCAGGTAAAGAGGCAGCGACCTCTGCTATGGAGGCGCCCTCTCCTCCTCCGGTCATCGAACGCCCCATTGCGGGTAGGAAATTTTTCCTTTTGTCCAGAGATTTTTCATCTTTTTTCGAAGCAATTTATTGGCTATTTCATGGTGAATCCGGAGTGATTCACGTGAATCTGGAGTGATTCACCATGATCCGTGATCTCAGGCGATCGCTCTCCCTTAATTTAACTTTGCTGAACTTTTAGGGGACTTAATTCCCTTAATTTCTCAATTTGAAATTCAGAAACCAATGGTTTCTTCTCTCAGGTTCTATGCGGAGCTAGCCCTTAGGGCGGTTCACGTCCTTTCAAATGACAGGATGCGAAGTTAGCTTTAGAAGCGTATCTAGGAAAAGGACTTTAAAGTCCTTTGAATAGTTTTAGTCACAAGAGCCTTTCCAGTGAAGTTAGCCTTTGAGGCTTTTTCGCATTCTGTTCAGCGGCAGAACACGAAGCTAAGCTTCCATAGCGAAGCTAACACTTAGAGATTTTCTGTACTCTGCCTTCGTGCAGAGTGCAAAGCTAAGCTGCAGGGTGAAGCTAATGCTAGGCTAGCTTCGCTCAGAGAGCGAAGCTATACCTTAGCAATTTTATTTTTTCTTTAGCTTTCCTTTTCTTTGGCTAATGAACTAATATAGTTTCTTCTTACTTTGCAGTGCATTATACTCCGGGTCCTTTGAATAGTCTCTTTGGAACAGCCAGGGGACTGGATGGCAATGTTTGCCTACAATTCCTGGGACAAGCCTCATTATTCAGCGAGCAGAGTGCTCCCGGCTGGGATGCCCTGATCCTCGCTAGAGATCAGCGTACTATGAGGAGTATCTTAACTACTGCTCCCCTTAAGGATTGTGACCGGAAAATTTATAGGAAGCCTGGCTTTATGTTCGGGGATACAGAGCCAGACACCGATCATCAGCTGCTAGCCAGGGAAGGGTAGTGGATTTTCAATCTGGATGGCGAGAAGTATTACCTCCTGTCTAGCAAGCGTCATTTCCCGTTGTCTTTCTTCCAATGCATGACGAGGCCTCGGAAGATGAAGTGGCAAGTGACTCGGATCACTGACTCTGTTCATACAGGTAAATTGATAGCTATGTCTCCTGGTTATACAAGAGCAGGTCCTCCTCATTGTATATTGGGTCTCCACCCTGGAAACGTTCTCCAAGACATCCTGGTGGGGGAAAATCCCGTTATTGCTCAGACTTTTGGAAATCACAAAGTCCACAACAACTATCTTGCAATTGATTTTCGAACCCCAGGCTGGATTCATCCCCAAAGGCCTGGTGGAAGGACTTGACCCTATACGTCTTGGCCCATTTTGAAGAGGATTTGGAGAGGCTGGGACTCTACGAGACTGTCCGGGCAACCTGCTATGGCACCAAATGAGTGTAGCGAACTTCTATGCCCTCTTCGAGTTATACTGTCCAGCTACATGGACTTTCTTTAACCCTATAGGTGAATTGGGCATGGCTTTGCATGAGATGTGGGAAATCTTTGTTCTGCCAATGGGCTCTCTCCCTTATGAAGAATACTTCCCATGTGAGGCGGAATTGAAACTTTTGGAGAAGCAGGAGCCCGCCCTGTTCGAGACTTACCGAGAATGATGTGCCAGTTTTACATCTGCTCGAGTATGCATGGGAGCCATAAGGGGGCTTCGAGCAGTTCGAAGAGCTGGGGGATTATTTATTCCCAACCTGGAAGATACAACTGAAGCGTCTCACCGCGGGGTTACACGCGATGACATTTTCCGGAGGATGCAAGAACATTCTCAGGAAGATATGGTCTTAAAAGAAGATGATAGTCTCTATGAGAAGGGTGACATTCTCAGGAGTTTCCAACATCAAGCCCGTCGATCAATGTCCCAGAAAGCACTTTTAGTCGTGTTTTTATCAGTTTGGTTGAAGAGATGTGTGGTACTATCTGTAAATCACCTAGAGAGGGGGGGTGAATAGGTGATAAGCTAATCTAATGGTCAATAATGCGGAATTAAAACTTATATGATGCAAACTAAAAACTTCTTAAATTAAACACCAAGTTTAACACAAGAGTGTAGTCAAATTCCCCGTGAAGGGCTCTGGACTAACTCCTCAAGATTCCTCTAAATAAGAGTTGAGGTGCCGCTTTGTCTCTCTTGGTTGAAAACTAGTGTTAGCAAACAATCCCCAAGCATATATCAAAATGAGCACAAATGTATATCAGGCATATAAAGATAAAGTCAATAATAGCATGCAAGATATTAAACAAGTAAGAGAAGAGAGAGTGAGCAATCGCAAACACGGGAGATTTGTTTCGAGGTTCGAACACACTTGCTCTACATCCCCGCCTTCAACACCTTGAAGGATTTTCACTATAAACCGATCCCACCGGATCACTCAGTGCCGCAACACCTACAAGGCGAGTTCACACTTGAACTCCTTGGACTCTCTAGTCCCGTACACACCGCAAGCCCACGAGCTCGCCGAGGCCGCACCTCAAACACCGAGTTCCCACTAGAACCCGAAACAACGCGAACACACACGTCCGCCTCCTCAAAGTACAAGAAAGAACTCTTGGTGATCTAAACACTTTGATCACCAAAAAGCACTCTCACAAAAACACTCCTATAGGATGAATATATCAATGGATAGCTCAAGTGTGTTTGTGAGAAAAATAAGGTTGGAATGTGTGGTGAAAAACTCAAAGAAATCACTTTGAAAAACTCTTGATAAACTCTCCTTTTGAATGAAAGTATTAGGCTCTAAAACAAGTGGAGAAAACCTCTTAAAAGAGTTGGAAAAGCTGGCTCAAAACCCACTTAGAAATCTTGTAGAAAACAACCCCAAAAGCCCCAATTTATAAGGCTAGAAAAACTAGCCGTTGGGAGCCAGAATGACCTGTCGGTCGATCGCCCAGTCGACCGCCAACGGTCATATTTCTGACCGTTGGGGCAGCGGTCGACCGGCCGATCGACTGAGACCCTGGAACAAAGAGCAAATCTCTCTGCCGGTCGACCGGCCCGGTCGATCGGGGCATTTCTAGAGAGTAGAAGCTCTCTGGCGGTCGACTGGGTCGGTCGACCGGCCCTCCAGTATACACTGGCGTGCACGTCTGTGCACGTCGGTCGACCGTCCCGGTCGACCGACTTCAAGCGCGGTCGACCAGCAGAAGCCAGGACAGGGATTAAAAACTTGGTATCTTAACACAAATAAAATCCCATAAATTCACAAAAAACTACAAAAATAGTTTTAACATTATACTTTGATAAACAAACATGTTTGAGTAAAATCAAGACATGTTACAAATAATTTGAACTATTTTTGTAACTTGGAAATTTTGACTAAAAACGAAAACTGTATTTTTCCAAATTGGTTTTTCGAAAACTTATTTTCCAAAACTTCTCCAACTACAAAAACAAGATATTTTAAACTCTTTTAAAGCGTAGTGTGTATGGATATGATCCACTACACATACATGGAGAAATATCTATGTTTTTGATATTAAGATCTAAACATGGTTTTGGTTAGAGACAAGTATATAGGAAATACCAAAAACCAAACAGGTATTTTTGCAAAATGAAAACTCTTTTCTAAAATGAAAATTCCTTTATGAAAACTTAACTAAATCAAGAATGTGTGTGTGTGTATATGATATACTTGAGCAATCCACCAACTATTCTATCCTTTACATTTTATTCTAAAACAAAATCTTCTAAAAATAAACCTAGACACAAGTCTTGATCATGAAGGCTTCACTTGAAGTCTTCTCATCTTCTTGACTTGGTCCAAACACGATCCAACGAGCTCGACTCCTCTTGAGTACTTGATGTGGTCTTGATGCATAGGCTCGTGAATCAAACCGTGTTAGCTCCAAAACTTGACTTTAAATCCTTTGTTGGAGCTACACACCTAGTAAGATCTTGATCATAAATCTGAGACTAAATAAACACAAGATCATTAGTACTATAACTACATGAGTTGATCATCATCAAAACTAGAGTGATGGGCCATTGGGCCAACAATCTCCCCCTTTTTGATGATGACAAAACTCATGGAGTTATAGATGCATGGATTAAAGTAAAGCTTCAAAGAAGCTCCCCCTTAACCCATGCATAATAATAAACAATAAGATATGACAATGAAGCACATAAATATGTATGCAAATGTATGGAGATAAACATGCCAATCAAGCATAAAACACATCAAATTCTTTTTCTCCTATTTACAAAACAAAATAATATGCATAAACATAAATTCTTTTACCAAAAACATGCATATATACTAAAATACTTCTCCCCCTTTTTGTCAATCATCAACAAAGGAGTTAAAGTAAAACACAAACCAATTTTCTCTCCCTTTTTGTTAGAAACAAAAAAGGTGAAATCAAATCAATCAATAAAAGTTATATGTGATATACATTCATGAAGAAGAAGACACTAAGTTAACTTCTCTACATACATGCATTACATGAAGAAGGGATGACTAGCCCTAATTCACATAGCACATAATATGCAATGCATAAGAGGAGATGTGAAGCTCCCCCTACACACGTGTATCATATAAAGAAGAGTTGTCAAGCTCCTCAATACAAGATACACTCAACATGAATCTATATGTAGAAGAGATGTTAAGCTCCTCTTGCATATAGGCAATACACATCAAAATATTTTTAAATAAGAATTTTAAATTTTTCTCAATAAAACAAAATTTTTGAGATATCTTAGTACAAGATACCAAATGTAAATACCAATTGTAAATAAACATTACAAATTTTGAATTTTTGTTAAGGTAAAACATATTGATATCAATTGAAATTTATAACAAATTTGAAATTTAAGCATATTGATACCAATTTAAAATGATGCATAAGCTTATTAAAATGTCAATTGAGATACCAATTGAAAATAAAGTTTTAAAATCAAGCTTAGCATAAACTTTGTGCTTTAAGTATGGAAACTAATTGTAAATTAAGCACAAACACATCATATATATATATATGGAAATGTTAATACCAATAGAAATTGATATTATATGAAATTATGAAGCATACATATATAGGACATAAAATATGAGTATATACAAAAATATATCAATTGTGATACCAAATGAAATTATGATACCAATTGAAATCATGAAGTAAAAATAGTGTATAACTCATAAACTACCACCCTTTTATGCTCAAGATAAATGATTTATAGTTTTAGCATACAAGGCATAATCGCCCATCCTTCCTCCATGAAGGTGTAGGTAGGGGTTTTCAAAAATAGGTGTTTGAAAATATTTTTGTTGTGAAAACACTACCAATTGAAGAATAAATAACTAGTTAAAAATAATTTTTGAAAAACTTATTAAAGATCCTTCAAAAACATAAAACCGAATCATATGTTTTTCATGAAACATACTAAATACACAAAATTCAACACTCAAAGTCTATAAAGCTCAAAAATAATCATAAAACAAAGTCATGAAAAAACAAATAAAGTGTGAGTGTACAAGAATCATGTAAATAACATTTTCCATGAAAATTGTCAATCAAGCTCAAAACAAACAAATCATGAAAATTCATTTTTCATCTAAAAACAAACTTCTCGGTATATGTATGATTTATTCAAAGCTAACAATATGCATATATATCCCAAACATAAAAAGAGTCCATAATGTAAGTTGCATGAAGGCAAATGACTCATGTGTATACATGTATATTTATTAGATTTGAATAAAAATTGCATATACATGAAGTAAAACATGAAAATAGGTAAGACATGTGTAAATGAGATAATCATTAAAACTAGCCTATACATGTGCATATAGTGAGTACAAATGAACAATGAAGTGCAAACATATATGAATCAATTTGTTGCTCACTATTTGTACAAGTATACATTCAAGTTTGATAAAAACTATATTTAATCATGTATTTACCACATGAAGCACATAAACAAATGAAACATGGACATGCTAAATGATATCATGTATGTAAAAGCATGTAAATAAACTAGGAGTTTTAGAGATAGTTATGTTGGCCCAAAGGCCTTCCACTCTAGTTTTGATGATGATTAACTCATGTAGTTATGTGTACTAATAATCTTGTGATTTAAGTTTCAGATCATTAATCAAGTTATTAGTTGGTGATTAGCTTCAACAAGATGATTTGGAAGCTTTCACATGTTGATTCAAGAGCCCGCGCATCAAAGATCATACATTGCACTTGCTCGGTGAATCAAGAGTTTTTGGATCAAGCCGACTTGGAGATTGCGCTCTACAAGAAGACTTGGAGATTGCGCTCTACAAGAAGACTTAGGTATCCATAGTTTTAGTTTTGTGTTTAGATCCTAATTGTAAAGATTAGAATAGTATGATAAGCTCAAGTTCACATGTTTTGATTTTCGGTTTTAGGTTTAACCGATCTTGGTTTTCATGAATAGATTTTTATCAAAACAAGTTTACATGGTTTATGTATATTAGATTTGTTCTATATACATGCATGCTTCAATTGTTTAGACAAACTTTGTTTGATAATCTATTCCATGTGTTTTATGTTTTGGTATTTATAACAAAAAACATTTTTGGACTTAATGACAAAAATCATGATATATATATGTTTCTTGTATATTGAATTTCTATTCATATACAATATGCTTCAAAGTGTTTAAATATCATATTTTTGTATCATGGATGAGTTTTAGACAATGTGTATTTTCTATTCAAAATACAAGGTTTTAGAAAATACGGTTTTTGGTTTTTGGCAAAATTTCTATGACACAAAAATAGTCAAATATGTTTGAAATTTGTGTTAGGATTTTTTAACAAGTTTGTATTTCAATATAAAATGATAAAACTATTTTTGTGAAATTTTAGAGATTTTGTGGGATTTATTATAATATTTTTTCCCCAGATTTCAGACCTGTTTTTGTCTGCCAGGCTTTTCCGGTCGACTGGTACGGTCGACCGCAACAAAGAAGCCAGTCGACCGTTCTGGTCGACTGACGTGCACGGATACGTGCACGTAGGCTGACACTGCATCCGGTCGACCGAAAGCGGTCGACCGACAGAGAGCTGTTTGCTCTCAGGTAGTTTCGGTCGACCGAGGCGGTCGACCGGTAGCTGTAACGGTTCAAAATTTGACCGTTGCACGGTCGACCGGACCGGTCGACCGGCAGGCTATTTCTGGCAAAAGTTCTGTCAACGGCTATTTTCTGTAATTGCCTATAAATACCCCATTTGAGAGAGGTTTTCTCTAAGGTTTTTGGTGCGAATTTTTCCATACTCTCTGGTGTTTTTGCTGCAATCAAAAGAAGTTTTTGAACTTGAATTGAACAATCCATTTGGTGTTTTCATTAGGGTTTGGAAAATCAAAGAAAGGGTTTTTGGGAAAGAATTTTGATTGAACTATTCTATCTTGATTTCTTGATTTTTCCCAAGGATTTTCTTTGTGATTTCTGATTTCCATTCCCTTGGTTTTCTCCACACTTGAGCAAAAATCTACTATCTATATCTATAGGTTATTTGTGTGGAAGAAGACATAGTTTGTGGTTGTTGCTTTAGACCACCAAGTTGTAACCCAATCTTTACTTGCTTTGTGCTTTGGGTTGTATCCCTCAAGTTGTGAGGTGATCCTTGTATTGGTTTGTGATTGGGAGTTTTGAGTTTGCCTCAAGGAGGAGGTTGTGATTGTTGGCTTGGAGTGGTGCCTCAAGGAGGAGGTTGTATTTGTAAAGAGAGGAGTTGGGTACTCCTTGTGAGAGTTCTTTGTGGACTAGCTAGTGGATTAGAAATCCTTCGTGTGTCGAAGGCGGGGATGTAGAGCTGGGTGCTCGAACCTCGAAACATATCTCTGTGTTTGCGATTGATCCATTGACTCTCTCTCTCTCTATCTCTCTCTTTACTTTGTGCCTTGCAACTATTCATATTGTGCATTCATATTTGCTTGGCTTGGTTGTGTGTGAATCATTTGTTGATCACACTTGAGTGTTATTTGTATTAAGTTTTCGAATTCCGCATTTAGTTCATAGAATAGCATCATCACCTATTCACCCCCCCCTCTAGGTGACTTTTCAATTGGTATCAGAGCTAGTGCTCCTGATATTTAGGTTTAACCACCTAGGAGTGATCTTGGATTGCTAATCTTCTTTGCATTTTCATTTGCACTCATACTAGTTTGCGCTCATGGATAGCCCTCCTATGTTTGACCATTTTAGACTTGATTCTTGGAAGGTTGACATGATTAGACATCTAAAAGGACTAGGACATTTAGTTTATCAAGCCATCACTATAGAATCCCTCCCTAATAGTAGCAAGCATAAGAAGGCCAATGCATTAGCCCTTAGGACACTTCTAGCATCTCTATATGAACATCTTTTACCTATTTTTGATCGCTATGATTCGGCTTTTGCAGTTTGGAGCATCTTGACTTCTCCCGAGCTTCCAAGGATTATCAACAAGATGAGGAGATCTAAGAGAGAAAAATCTGAAGAGCAATGCCTCATGGTCCAAGGGAAGAACTCCCTTGAGGTACATTCGGATTCCCCTCTAGATGATAGCTCTAGTTCCTATTGTCATGGATGTTTTGAAGTTCAAACTTTAAATATGGAACTTGCTCATAAGCTTGAAAATTTGTTGGAAAAACATAATTTGTTGAAAGAGAATAATCTTGTTTTGAAAAATGAATTAAAGGATTTATGTTCTAATTTTGAATTGATTTTGCAAGAGAAAGAAGAGATCACTAGTGAACGTGACTCACTACAATCTCAACTTGAACTTGCACTTAAAGAGATTGAAGATTTGAAAAACAAAAATGATTTTGATGATGTTGTAGAACACAATGAGGTTTTGTCTTCTAGATTGGATCTTGTTTTCAAAGAAAATCTTACTTTGAAAAATAAAATTGATTCAATTACAAAAGAATTGGATTTGGTTTTGTCTAAAAATGAATCTTTGCAAAATGATATTGATTTGCATGTTTGCCATGCTAGTGTAGCTTCTACTTCTTGCACTCCTATAGCATGTTCCACTTTGTCTTCCACTATTAAAAATGATATAAATATTTTGAAGAAAAGTGTTGAATGTTTGGGCTCCACTTTGAGCCAATGCACATTGAATTATTCACGTTTGGAAACCTTGGTTCGCAAGAAACAAGGTCCATCTTTGCATGCACACCCTACACGGCATACACATGCTTTCCACGGACACAAACATGACATGTATGCTCATGTGTACACATGTACACATTGTGGCCGAAAAGGCCATCTTGCTAGATTTTGTTATGATCGTATTTATCATGAAAATTTAGCAACTAATCTTGTTTGGTTTAGAAAGGATACTAACCCCCGTGGACCCAAAAGGAAATGGGTACCAAAGACCACCTCTATACTTTTTGATGTAGGAGGGAGCTCTCGCATCACGTGAGAGTTTTGGTGCCTTGAGGTGGATGCGTTCTAAGCCTGAAAGAGAATCATTTGGATGCTTCACTCTCAAGGAGATTTGGTGGAAGGACCACCGTGTTTTGGAGAACTAGAGATGCACCTTCATCGGTTTTGGTATCATTCTCTAACTCCCATTTTATTTGCATGCTTTTTATGTCCATCCTTTTATAGCATGTTGTGTTTTGATTCATTATGCTTGTGCTATGTTCATTAGATTAAGGTTGTACATGTTTAGCTACTTGAGCACCCATGCTTCATTTGGAATCTACATGTAGTGTCTCACCTTGTTTAAACTAACATGTATGCTTTAGATCTAATGTACATGCATACGCACAATGATCATATGATGTTCATGATTCCATATTTTTGTGTTTTCACAATTGTTTTGATATTATGTATATCTTGATTCTTATAGCATATGAATTTACATAATGATCATTTTTAGAATAATTGCTGTTTTATGACTTGGTTTATGCTTTATGATTTGAATATATGCTTAGATGTTAGTTTTCATGAAAACTAGGAGTTATACTTGTACATAGAATGGGCCACAAATAAACCTTTATATATGTTTGTGCTTGGATGCCTATTTGTACCCATTAGATGTGCTAGTATAGTCTAGTTTTGATGATTCATGCATTCTAACTTGTATTCCCATTTTTGGATATGATTTTATGATCATGTGTTTTAACTTCATGTATATGTCTATCTAGTCCAAACTATTGACTATACATATACATCCTTGAGCCACGTGCATTCATGCATATACTTTGTGGACTCATCATGTTTAGGATATGTATGTATGCGTTGGTTTGTATAAGACATACATATGCCTTGAAGTATAAATTGTGTTTTATGAAAATTTTGATTTTTCATGGTTTCATGTTTTTAAGGAATTTCACATGAGCTTAATGAATATTTTCATGATTGATATGTGTCACATAACACTTGTTCACTCACTTTATTGTTTACTCATGATTTGTTTTCATGAGACTATGATATGGGCTTTATGTACTTTGAGTGTTTAGTGCCATGTGATTTACATGTATTTCATGAAAAACTATTTTGTTTTCATTTCCCTATTTGAAGGATCTCATTCTAGTTTTTCTAGATTTTCCAAAAGTAGTTCGTGTTCTTCACTTTTGGTAGAGATTTTCAAACAAACTACACTTTCAAATCTATTTTTTTTGAAAACCCCTACCTTCAATGGGCGGTTGGATGGGATGCTTTATAATGAAAATCCTTTTTATCTTGAACCATGATTGGGTGGTAGGTTATATGAGATATACACTTGTATTTATTGTTGATTCAATTGGTATCATTGAACTCTTTCAATTGGTATCAATATGACATCTTTTTGTATACTCATATATGTTTGTATTTTATATATGTATGCTTGCACTTCATATAGTATCAAATTTCAATTGATATCTATCTTTTACATACATATATAGATGATTTATTTGTGCTTATTATATCCCTATATCTTGAAGCACAAATTTTGTTTATGCTTAGCTTGAACTTTTCAAATTGAAACAATGTTAAAGCAAATTTTCAATTGATTTAATTTTCAATTGGTATCTTATTTCAAGCATATGCATATTTTCATTTGGTATTTCATAAAAGGGGAGAAAACTAGTATTTTATTTTTCAAATTGGTATTTTATCCTTCAATTGATATTTTTTTTTGGTATTCCACTCCCTTGCTTTATGATAGAAAATAAAGATTTCAATTGGCAAAGAAATAATTTCAATTGGTATCTTGTGTTTTAAAGAATAATAGTTTCATTTGATATCAAGATTTGTTTTTAAGAAAATTCAAAATTAGTATTGTTTAATTCCAAAATTGGTATCTAGTTTGTTTGTTTACAATTGGTAGGTTATTTGTTTACTTACTAATTGGTATCAAGATTTTCATTTTTTTTGTGTTTTCAATTGGTATATGTTCTCGTTTTGATTTCAATTGATTTGTTGTTTTTCAATTGGTATCAATATACACTTCATTGCCACATTTTTTTTGGTATCATAATTGATTTAACCCTTTATTAGTTCATTGCTTTGAACAAAAAGGGGGAGAAAAAAAAATTCATTGTTTTTGCTTTTATTTTTAACCCTTTTTGATGATTGACAAAAAGGGGGAGAAGAATTTGAGTTTTATATGCATATTTGTGTTTGCATATAGTTTACATTTGATGTAAAGAAGCCTTGTTTATATGCATGTCTATGCATGTTTTATGTGCATGTTTTATGTTTCATTTTAATTGGTATCAAGGGCATGTTTATATGTGTTTTAAGAACATTCATTGCATATCTTATATGTTTTATTGTTATGCATGAGTTAAGGGGGAGCTTCTTTGAAGCTTTACTTTAATCCATGCATATATAACTCCATGAGTTTTGTCATCATTAAAAAGGGGGAGATTGTTGGCCCAAAGGCCTTCCACTCTAGTTTTGATGATGATTAACTCATGTAGTTATGTGTACTAATAATCTTGTGATTTAAGTTTCAGATCATTAATCAAGTTATTAGTTGGTGATTAGCTTCAACAAGATGATTTGGAAGCTTTCACATGTTGATTCAAGAGCCCGCGCATCAAAGATCATACATTGCACTTGCTCGGTGAATCAAGAGTTTTTGGATCAAGCCGACTTGGAGATTGCGCTCTACAAGAAGACTTGGAGATTGCGCTCTACAAGAAGACTTAGGTATCCATAGTTTTAGTTTTGTGTTTAGATCCTAATTGTAAAGATTAGAATAGTATGATAAGCTCAAGTTCACAACACACACCTTTCATGTTTTGATTTTTGGTTTTAGGTTTAACCGATCTTGGTTTTCATGAATAGATTTTTTATCAAACCAGTTTACATGGTTTATGTATATTAGATTTGTTCTATATACATGCATGCTTCAATTGTTTAGACAAACTTTGTTTGATAATCTATTCCATGTGTTTTATGTTTTGGTATTTACAACAAAACATATTTTTGGACTTAATGACAAAAATCATGATATATATATGTTTCTTGTATATTGAATTTCTATTCATATACAATATGCTTCAAAGTGTTTAAATATCATATTTTTGTATCATGGATGAGTTTTAGACAATGTGTATTTTCTATTCAAAATACAAGGTTTTAGAAAATACGGTTTTTGGTTTTTGGCAAAATTTCTATGACACAAAAATAGTCAAATATGTTTGAAATTTGTGTTAGGATTTTTAACACAAGTTTGTATTTCAATATAAAATGATAAAACTATTTTTGTGAAATTTTAGAGATTTTGTGGGATTTATTATAATATTTTTTCCCCAGATTTCAGACCTGTTTTTGTCTGCCAGGCTTTTCCGGTCGACTGGTACGATCGACCGCAACAAAGAAGCCAGTCGACCGTTCCGGTCGACTGACGTGCACGGATACGTGCACGCAGGCTGACACTGCATCCGGTCGACCGAAGCGGTCGACCGACAGAGAGCTGTTTGCTCTCAGGTAGTTTCGGTCGACCGAGGCGGTCGACCGGTAGCTGTAACGGTTCAAAATTTGACCGTTGCACGGTCGACCGGACCGGTCGACCGGCAGGCTATTTCTGGCAAAAGTTCTGTCAACGGCTATTTTCTGTAATTGCCATAAATACCCCATTTGAGAGAGGTTTTCTCTAAGGTTTTTGGTGCGAATTTTTCCATACTCTCTGGTGTTTTTGCTGCAATCAAAAGAAGTTTTTGAACTTGAATTGAACAATCCATTTGGTGTTTTCATTAGGGTTTGGAAAATCAAAGAAAGGGTTTTTAGGAAAGAATTTTGATTGAACTATTCTATCTTGATTTCTTGATTTTTCCCAAGGATTTTCTTTGTGATTTCTGATTTCCATTCCCTTGGTTTTCTCCACACTTGAGCAAAAATCTACTATCTATATCTATAGGTTATTTGTGTGGAAGAAGACATAGTTTGTGGTTGTTGCTTTAGACCACCAAGTTGTAACCCAATCTTTACTTGCTTTGTGCTTTGGGTTGTATCCCTCAAGTTGTGTGGTGATCCTTGTATTGGTTTGTGATTGGGAGTTTTGAGTTTGCCTCAAGGAGGAGGTTGTGATTGTTGGCTTGGAGTGGTGCCTCAAGGAGGAGGTTGTATTTGTAAAGAGAGGAGTTGGGTACTCCTTGTGAGAGTTCTTTGTGGACTAACTAGTGGATTAGAAATCCTTCGTGTGTCGAAGGGGGGATGTAGAGCTGGGTGCTCGAACCTCGAAACATATCTCTGTATTTGTGATTGATCCATTGACTCTCTCTCTATCTCTCTCTTTACTTTGTGCCTTGCAACTATTCATATTGTGCATTCATATTTGCTTGGCTTGGTTGTGTGTGAATCATTTGTTGATCACACTTGAGTGTTATTTGCATTAAGTTTTCGAATTTCGCATTTAGTTCATAGAATAGCATCATCACCTATTCACCCGCCCTCTAGGTGACTTTTCAAGTTACCAACATATGAACTATACTCCAAATCTCCAAAATATGGTGGTTGTCCCGCCAAACCTCCTTGATAGCGATGCATCAAATATGTATCCATCAAGTCCATGTGCATCCACCAACAAGGCACCATCCCTCTCACGTTTTGTGAGAGCCCGCACCTACATCAAAAACACAAGGTGGGGATTTTGGTACCCATTTTCTTTTGGGTCCTTGGGGGTTAGCTTTGTAAGGAACCCAAACATTTTTCTTATTAGCAAAATTAATATGATATATCCTATCAAAATAAAACTTTTTCTAAATGGCCTTTGCGGCCACAGTGTGTACATTTGTACACTCTAGCATGCATATGTGTATGTGTGTGATCATGACGTGCAAATAGTGAATATGCATGATGTGGGAGTTATGCATGAACATGGGGAACTTGTTTCTTTTGAAACAAGCATTCCAATTTCTTGTGGTTAAATGCATATTTGCTCAAGGTTGAGCTTAAACTATCAATTTTATTTTTCAAAATTTTAACTTCATTTTGATCAATAGTGGTGGTGGCATGTAAAGCATGATCAATAGTCTTTTTTCTTTTTAGAAACATTTTCTTGTTCCTTTTCTTTTGAAATAATTTTTCTTTTTAAAGAAGTATTTTCTTGTAAAGCAATTTCTTTGTCTTTCCACCAAAACAATTTTGTTTTTCAATGAAGTATTTCCTTCACATAAATCATTCAATTTAGAAAGTAAGGAAATATTTTCATTTTTCCAATTTTCATTTTCTTTTTCAGTGCATGCAATATTATTTTTAAAAGAATCATTTTCTTTTAACATGCAATCAAATTTCTTTTTCAAATCTTATTATCCTTTTTAATCATGTCATATTTTTCTAAGAGTTGTTGACAAAAGGATGCAAGCTCATTATATGACATATCAACATCCTCTTCTACCTCGGATTCGGTAGTTACCTCAAGGGGCTTATCCCCTTGGACCATGTAGCACACGTTGGAAGTGTCGCTTCCAATATCCGAGTCGCTCCCCGTATAGTATTGTTCATTTTCGCCAAGGGAGAGAATGGTGTTCCAAACTACAAAAGCCGAATCAAGATTAGCAAACCTAGATAAATAAACATCATTTAGGGTAGATCTTAAAGCATGTAGGGCTTTTGCATTAGCCTCAATATTTTTTCCATTTAAACAATATGAATCTTTAATAGTGGCAAAATAAACATGAATCCCTAAGGCTTTGAGGTACAAGGACATCTTAACCTTCCAAGTTTGGATGTTAAGAATGTCAAAGGTGGGAGGTTACATGAAATCCATGGTGTGTACAAATATTATGATTAGCTATAAATGAGGATCTTTAACTCTAGGTTGTAAGACCCAAATCAAGAGCACTTGGCTCTGATACCAATTGTAAATCACCTAGAGGGGGGGGGTGAATAGGTGGTAAGCTAATATAATGGTCAATAATATGGAATTAAAACTTATATGATGCAAACTAAAAACTTCTTAAACTAAACACCAAGTTTAACACAAGAGTGTAGCCGAATTTCCCGTGATGGGCTCTAGACTAACTCCTCAAGATTCCTCTAAATAAGAGTTGAGGTGCCGTGTTGGCTCTCTTGGTTGAAAACTAGTGTTAGCAAACAATACCCAAGCATATATCAATATGAGCACAAATGTATATCAAGCATATAAAGATAAAGTCAATAATAGCATGCAAGATATAAATAAGTAAGAGAAGAGAGAGTGAGAAATCGCAAACACGGGAGATTTGTTTCGAGGTTCGAGCACACTTGCTCTACATCCCCGCCTTCAACACCTTGAAGGATTTTCACTATAAACCAATCCCACCAGATCACTCAGTGCTGCAACACCTACAAAGCGAGTTCACACTTGAACTCCTTTGACTCTCTAGTCCCGTACACACCGCAAGCCCACGAGCTCGCCGAGGCCGCACCTCAAACACCGAGTTCCCACTAGAACCCGAAACAACGCGAACACACACGTCCGCCTCCTCAAAGTACAAGAAAGAACTCTTGGTGATCTAAACACTTTGATCACCAAAAAACACTCTCACAAAAACACTCCTATAGGATGAATATATCAATGGATAGCTCAAGTGTGTTTGTGAGAAAAACAAGGATGGAATGTGTGGTGAAAAACTCAAAGAAATCACTTTGAAAAACTCTTGATAAACTCTCCTTTTGAATGGAAGTATTAGGCTCTAAAACAAGTGGAGAAAACCACTTAAAAGAGTTGAAAAAACTGGCTCAAAACCCACTTAGAAATCCTGTAGAAAACAGCCCCCAAACGCCCCAATTTATAGGGCTAGAAAAACTAGCCGTTGGGAGCCAGAATGACCTGTCGGTCGACCGCCCGATCGACCGCCAATGGTCATATTTCTGACCGTTGGGGCAGCGATCGACCGGCCGGTCGACCGAGACCCTGGAACAGAGAGCAGATGTCTCTGTCGGTCGACCGACCCGATCCTGCTATCTGGCGGTCGACCGGCCCTCCAGCATACATTGGCGTGCACGTCTGTGCACGTCGGTCGACCGTCCCAGTCGACCGACTTCAAGCGCGGTCGATCGGCCCGGTCGACCGGCAGAAGCCAGGACATGGATTAAAAACTTGGTATTTTAACACAAATAAAATCCCATAAATTCACAAAAAATCTACAAAAATAGTTTTAACATTATACTTTGATAAACAAACATGTTTGAGCAAAATCAAGACATGTTACAAATAATTTGAACTATTTTTGTAACTTAGAAATTTTGGCTAAAAACGAAAACTGTATTTTTCCAAATTGGTTTTTCCAAAACTTATTTTTCCAAAACTTCTCCAACTATAAAAACAAGATATTTTAAACTCTTTTAAAGCATAGTGTGTATAGATATGATCCACTACACATACATGGAGAAATATCTATGTTTTTGACATTAAGATCTAAACATGGTTTTGGTTAGAGACATGTATATAGGAAATACCAAAAACCAAACAGGTATTTTTCCAAAATGAAAACTCTTTTCTAAAATGAAAATTCTTTTATTAAAACTTAACTAAATCAAGAGTGTGTGTGTATATGATATACTTGAGCAATCCACCAACTATTCTATCCTTTACATTTTATTCTAAAACAAAATCATCTAAAAACAAACCTAGACACAAGTCTTGATCATGAAGGCTTCACTTGAAGTCTTCTCATCTTCTTGACTTGGTCCAAACACGATCCAACGAGCTTGACTCCTCTTGAGTACTTGATGTGGTCTTGATGCATAGGCTCGTGAATCAAACCGTGCTAGCTCCAAAACTTGACTTTAAATCTTTTGTTGAAGCTACACACCTACTAAGAACTTGATCATAAATCTGAGACTAAATAAACACAAGATCATTAGTATTATAACTACACGAGTTGATCATCATCAAAACTAGAGTGATTGGCCATTGGGCCAAGACTATCTCCTTCTAGCGATGTCATTCTTCTGACAGTCTTATTGCCGGTCGTTCGTCTAGTCCACGGTCGCTCCCTTAGACTTCTCCCAGCAATGGTGTGTTGTATTCAGCGTGGCCTTCGTGCATTGATGGAGGCTTTCTGTAGGCCACTAATGACTAAAAGGGGGAAGGGCACTATCTTGCCCCGTGACGGACCAAATCCCAGGATCGGCTTACCATACACCTGTTTGATGGCATGGTTCGCTCTTCACTGCCCAACTATTATTCAAGCTAGTGTTCAAATGGCACTTCTCTGTCGATTTAAGGGATCTTCATGGCTACGGACTTATGTGGCCGCGGCCCGCAAGCTGCTGTGTCGGTATGACGTCTATAGTCTATTCTGGTGCTTCCCTTATATCCGTGATGTGGGCTATGGCAAAGAATTCAAGGATGTGGGAGATGGGAAGACGTCGCTAAGCTGGGGAATCTTCGAATGACTGGTTAGCATCCGGCCATCTCATCTGGTGTACAGGAGCGGGGATACTTGCTATTTGGAGCCTTATGACCCGAGTCGATTTGCTCGTCAGTTCAGGTATAACCAACTCTATGTTGGTAACTCGAACACCAGCCTGGCCTTCATTGGGAGCCTTATTGATGGTGCTCACGCCTGGCGGTTCTTCATCGCTAGTTGTACTGAGGCACGACTGTGCATGCTGTTGAGGACCCCAAATCTACTGACGACTTTAAGGTTCTGTCAGTGGTATAGAACTTAAACTCCACGCTAATTGAATTTTCTATTAACTCTTTTGGCGTGAAGCTGATCTCTCAATGGCTGAAGTGAAAAGTCACCAAGAAGGATGAGGGCAAAAGGGTCCGTGTGCCAGGCCTTCCGGAGTTCATCATTACTGCCGATAGTGAGGCTTCTGACGTGAAACGTCCCCACTTTGAAGGAGACACAGGTGTTGAGATTCCACCAGATGCTCTTGGAGGGGTAGGCACAGCCCTTATGGAAGACGTGGAGGTGGAAGAGGTGGAGGAAGAAGATCCCGATGTCCACTTCAAATGAAAGCGACAAGGTAGATCCCATAGGAAGAGGGTAGTGAAGAAGCCTCGTCGCTACACTCCTACCATTATTGCAGAGGGCGAATCAGCTACAGTGCCTCCTCATCCTGCCTCGTTTGTTATTAAACTATCGGCGCAAAAGCAAATGACTGATAAAGCTGTTCCCAGCCTGGGTAAGACCAGGTTCACTCATTTTCCTGTCATGTACTTATATATTTCATACAGCTCATTTGTTTATCCTATGATTCAAAAACTGAGACTGCAAGAGAACAGGGAGCTGAGGCTACAGGAGAACAGGGAGCCGAGGCTGCAGGAGAACAATGGGATTATTATGATCCCCTGTTTACATTTAAGGAAGGTGACAAGGCTAGCTACTTCGTCGTCTTAGAAGATTCTGGAGGTGACGCGGCTGATGTTGGTCCTTCGGGTGCTGGGACGTTGAAAGAGAGTCCAATGGTCTCAAGCTCTATAGGATGGACCACAGAGGCTTTGGTGAGCGAAGGTGAGCCGTACATCACTCCTTCATTTGCCAAATTTTTTTCTATGGAGCCCGGCGGGATTAGCGCTGCCGTCGAGGAAGTCTAGAGAGAGGCTGTTGCTGAGGCAGTTGAGGCGGTATCGCCTCTTGGTAATACTTTGATATCTTGTATGCAATTCTCTCCTGGTATTCGTTATGCCTTATTTCAACAAAGTCTTTTCACAGGTGTTCCACCTTGGGTGCATCAACTTCAAGGGGACAAGTTGATCTTCCTAAGGGAATCAGAGCGAGGCAAGTACTTTAGCCGCAATGGACGTTGTCGAATTGGATGCCTTGTATCATGACTTGCCATCTTATTAACCTGAGCCTGCTGGTGGAGTTAAAGAGGCTGAGGAGACAGTGGCTACAGAACCAACTCACTCCTAGCTGGATCGGTAGGTGAGATGCCAGTAGTTTCTTTGACGCTGCCTATCCTGACAACCACTGGCCTGAAGGTAATTACCAGCCCTACGTCTCTGACACTGACTGTTGAGCCAGTTCTTCCTGATATAGTCACCAGCCCTACTTCCATCGTGGCTAGTGTACTAGTTTCAATGAGGACTCCTTCTAGATCACCGGTGATCCCTCGTCTTTCTCCGGCCAATGCTTCTGTCATTTCCTCTACTGTTATGACAGTAAAGCTGGTGGAAGCTTTGTCTTTAGGTACTACTCGCTCACCAGGAGTAGTTGAAGCCGAGAAAGAATTTATGGCCGAGATGGTTGATAGCTTTTACAAAAGCCTGAAGCGATCTGTTGCTCTGGTCTTGAAGGGCTCAACTACCTTGTTTTTTGCTTTAAAGGTAGTCCTCTCTCAAAATATTAAAAGCATTCGAGACTTTGGAGGGGATGACCAGACTGCTGCATTGGAGCTTCTGGTGGAGAGGTTTGAGAGGGATGTAGACGAATGGCGCCATCTCAGCAATTTAGATTTGGACTCCTCAGTTAATGAACAGCTTGAATGTCTTACTACTCAAATGCGTGAAGCTCATCTTGCAGCACAGGAAGCAGCTAAGACAATATCTTTAGATTTAAAATCCTTGGAGACAAGAAAAGTAGAAATTGGAGATGTCATAGATGCTTCTAATAATGCTTTTCTCGACGCTGAGGATAAGATTGAGAAGGCTAAAGAGATGATCAAGAGAGCCACAATCTTCTTCTGTCCAAGGCTAAACCGGTGTATCTTGAGGAGATTGCTTGGCTAAAGCAGCTCAAGGCCCAGAATGATGAAGTCCTGCAACAGGAGCTAGCACAGAGGGCAACTTTAGATGAAATTGAGGCTCGTCTGTCTCAGACAGCGAACTTTAATGAGGCCGAGTTGAGATCGCAAGCATTCATCAGAGCTACTGAGAGAGGAAGAACAGGCTAGCCATCCTTGAAGAATGGATCAAGTCTCTTGTAATCCATGTATCCCCCTTTTTGAATTAATAAAAAGTAATTTTATTTGACTCCTCTGTTGTGCTTCCAAATTGTTTTATCTTCTGCAATTCTTACTTTCAAGTTGTACTACAATCCTCAAAAAGAAAGGAAATAATGGCATAACTAATCTAGTCAGAGGTGGCGAACTGATAGAATTAGTTATAATATTGAAAAATGACTCGACCTAAATCATGTTGAGATGAGGATAGAAAAGAGTAAGCTTGACGATCTTTACTGTTCAGAGGTAAATATTAACATAATGGATTAAAGATCATCAGATTTGGGAATAGGTTATGATAAATTAGATACCACAACCTATGATAGTTCCTACTGAACTAAGACAAATGAAGCCTAGGATTTGCCAATTAAAAGTGACAAACTAGCTATTAGAAATTTTTTCATTCAGAGGTGATGACCTAGACATGATGACAAAATGGAGGTTAACTCGATTTTAGAGACCCGTCTATTCAGAGGTGATAAACTAGACGTGATAGACTAAGGCACTAAACTTTGGATCCACTGCCAGAGATAGTATATTAACTTGGCAGCTAGTCCATCAGAGACTACAGAGATAGATTAAATCTTGACTCCTGTTGGTTCAGAGGTGGTTGACTGGACATGACAATATAAGGGACCTCAGATTCGCAATCTGCTGTTCAGAGGTTTAATGTTAACATGAAATAAAGAGTTCCTGACCTTGATAGAGAAGGAGAACAAAGTTATGGACTCATCTGTTCAGAGGTGGTGAACTATACATGACAGTTGAAGTACCATAAGAGAGAGAGATCTAGGTATCCATCGGTTCAGTGATAATATGGACATAACCGATTCGGAGTTTCTAGACTCAGAACCCTGCCGTTCAGAGGTGGCAAACTGGACATAATGACAAAGGAGTAGTCCCTGCTGGACTGAAAGATGAGACTTGGTTATCTGTCGGTTCAGAGGTAATATGGACATAACCGATTGAGAAGCCACCAAGCTCAAGATTTCTACCGCTCAGAGGTGACAATCTAGACATAATGGTAAAAGAAATAATTCCATTGGGGAAAATAAGGTTTGATCATAAAATTCCTGGAAAATTGATATGTCCTTTGGATATTTTTTTGAAAGAAATTGTTAGAGGTGTATTGTTAACGTGACACCCAAGAAAGTCTATTGGGGACTGAGAGGAAAATAATAGACTCTAAAGAGGGTCTATTAGAGACTCGCTCGGGAGCTAAGAATATGAATCTCATCATGACAAGGATGAAGTTTTAATTTGCTAGGGATATTGACCAGATTCACAGGGATGTTGGTTTTATCTACCAGGGAGTAGATTAGAGACTTACTATCAGAGGTTTAATGTTAACATGATAGGTTTGACTCGTCATTCCACTAGGAAAATGAATACCTTCTTATGTGGTCCTACCATTCTATAGACTGGAATTGGTAAGTGATTTTGGAGAGGAATCAAATGGGAACAGGTCCCTTAGGATTTTTAGCAAATCCTTAGTTGTCAATGGATTTGATATGGCTTTACCAACTACTTATTAGTCTACAATTCTGCATTATTATGTCGCATTTTTCCACCGATTTATGAATAAATTGTCGGTCTAAACCGTGTTTTGGTCTTTATTGCAGGTAAATCCAAAGCTCAAGGGCAAAGGTGTAATAAGAGCTTAATTAAACCCAATTTAGGGTAATTAAATCCGCATTACTTGGAGGCCAAGCAAGGGATCATCTAGAAGATACATTGAACCTAACCTCTTGCGCACGTCAGATGAATATGTGGACGAAACTACCAGAATTGGAATATACCCTGATCATTCTCGAAGCCAGAGGGATAACCTGACAAAAACCAGGGACCTAAGTCCCTAGTATTGCCGCAGAAACGCGGCAATCCTTACGTTTCTGTGTCAATAGTAAGGAGCCAGGCGTCGATTTTCGACGCGTGGCCCCTTCTCGTCTTCTGGATGCTTCCTATGCCTATAAATACCTCTGCAGTCGGCCAAAACGAGAACAGTTTTCATTTCTAGGAGTAGGTTTTGATTTTAGGAGAAGTTTTGTGTAGTGTAGGTAGGTGCTCTTCATTTCTCTTGTATTTTCATTTCTTTTTAGATCATTGTAGTAGGGCTGAGAGATTCAAAGAGAGAGAGAGAGAGAGAGAGATAGAGAGGGATTAATGTAATAGATGGTAACAGTCTATGTAAAGGTGCCTCCTTTCTCCTCCAATGTATTCTCCTTCACCTTCTACATGATGCTTTGCTAACTTTTCTTCTCATGAAAATCTAACTACTAACCACTAACCAATCTAACCACTTACATGATAATCCACATGAATCGGGTAGCCTCTACAAGGCCTTGTTCTTGCAAGAGCCATTGATGGCTCAATGATGATGGGTTCTAACATCTAACTTGCTAACTTGCTAACCAAGCTAACTCTCTCTTATTTCATGCTTTCTTTTAATGGTTGATGAGTTAATGCTTGTATTAGCTTGATCTTGATGCATGTTTGAATTGTGATGAACCATCTATGTGCCATGCTTTGTATTGTCTCTTGAAGCCAAGGATTAGTGATGGCCGAGGATCAAAATGTGAGGCAACTCTCATGAAGAGGTTAGCATGGTTAGTGGATCAATTAGTAGTTAGTGGTCATGAGTTTTATTTTCTCTTGTTTTAGAAATCAATTTCCAAAATTCTTTTTATCTTTTTCATCGATGTTTTCACCACCTTCTTAGTTCAACCTTGTTCCATCTTCTTTTCTATTTGTTTTCCAAACCTCACTTCTCTTTTGTTTTCTTCGCCGTTTTCATCGCTCTCCTCACCTACCACATGAAATCACCTAGAGGGGGGGTGAATAGGTGATGGCTATATGATAATGGCAATTATGCGGAATTTAAAATTTAACTCTAACAATTATCACAATACAAATACTTGCAAGAATTAAACAAGGTAAAGGTGCAAGTAATTAAAGAGATAGAGTTAGAAGAATTTGAGCAAACGCAAACACGCCGATATGTTTCCGAGGTTCGAGCCACGCTCTACGTCCCCGCCTTCACACTTGAAGGATTTCCACTATTGAGGATCCCACCGGATCAACAATACAAGGACAACACTTGTCCGTCTCCCGTGATGACACTTCACCACCTTGAGCACACTAGCTCGCCTTGAGGCCGATGCCTCTACAACTTCACTCAATTACAATGGAAGTGATCACACTTGACCACTTTACAAAAGAGCTCACTAAGCACAATCCTAGAACCAAATAGGAGAGTTAGAGTATGGGATTGTGTAGTGCAAAGCTAGAGAGAAGTAGAGGAATAGGCTCCAAGAAAGGTGATGGAAATTTAGGCTTTGAAGAGAAAAATCTTTTCTTTTGAAAACTTTGGAAATCTTTGAAACTCTTGTAAAATTGCACTTGATAGCTCTAAAATCATTAGTCATTTCATATGAAGTGACCACCTATTTATAGGGGTCAAAAACTGCTCAAGAGATTCGTTGGAGACAAATCCCTAAAGTCAAAAAGTCAGAAAAATAGCTGTTGAGTCTGTCAGAACTTTTGACAGACTACGGTCGACCGGGTCGGTCGACCGCCAACGGTCGAAAATCCGACCGTTGGGGCTCACCGGTCGACCGGGTCGGTCGACTGGCAATTTCCAGAGAGCAGCAGGTTGGGGCCGGTCGAGTATCGGTCGACTCCCGGTCGACTGATACGCACATGCACATTTGTGCATTGTTGACTGATTTTTCCTGCACACAAAAATTAGAATATTAGATTAAGAATAGTAAGTGCAAGGTTATCAGTTCTAATCCGCGGTAGCAGGGCTATGCGGGTCGTGATCCTCAAGGAGGGACTGCGATAGAAGCGTTAAGCAAGTTTCTCTAAAAATTTATCTTTTTTTAGTTATTTTGTTAGTCACGATGGTGGTATTTACAATGGGTCAGAAGAAAAGAAGTGTGGAAGATGTGGATTTAATCTACAAGAAAGAAAATAAAAGAAAAGGAAAGAAAACTTATCTCTTAGTCTGCTTGCCGTTTGAACCGTTGCGATGATTTCCCTTTTCTTGGAAGGCGTACAAGCACGGCTTATGGGATCGTCCGCCTTCTAAATCTACTCTACGAAATTAAAAACAAGCTATGAAGACCTGTTCATCGCCATAGGCCGTCAAGGTTCCTTCTTCGGCTAGGTATTCTCGAAGCAGTCAGATCTCACGGTGGGCGAGACATTAGAGAGAGAGACAATCACATAAAATAAAAATAAAAGAACAGAGATTAAACAAAACTAGAGAAACAATAACACAAGAATAAAAATAAAAAGAACAAAACGAACCTCGAGTTGATTTATTTAACAATGGTGGAAAAGCAAAACTTACACCGATTGTCACCCTCAGTACAAGTAGATCTCCTTCCTCCATGAGAACATCCTCTCCTCTCGGTTTACAAAAAGAAAATAAAAAATATACAAAGGTGGAAAGAAAACCTAAAAACCCTAACTTTGGCCCTTTGCTGGACGCTGGACGCTCTTTACGTTGCACTGCAGGAGATATTTATAGATGCAGAAGGCTACAGAGTCCCGGACGAATCTGCCCACGAAATTTGGGATCAGGATCTTATCAAAGTGCCGCGGATTTGCGGCGGTTCCGCGACACTTTTGTGGCTTCTGGCCGCGCGCTTTGGCGCGTGGCCTCTTCTGGTCCGTCCATGTGGGCTCCTGCTTCTAGAATTGTAATCCTGGCCTTTTAAATCTGGATTTTCGAGGTAACTTGGTAATCAAGTTACCCTTAATCCAGATTTCTTCAAATCTTCCTCCCACGAATTTTCTTCTTATCTTGGCCTTTTATTCTCATCCTGCAGGTGTTTAGGGTTGGATAGAAGTCTACCCTTCCCTAATCTTTGATATTTGCAACTTTTAGCCCTTGTATTTGCATTTTGACTCTTTGTATTTGCGCTTTTTCACCTGGGCTTCAAACATGGGCTTGGATCTGGGCTTTTGGGCTCTTTAGGCTTTATTTATTGTTAACATAACAATTCGAGGCCTGCACACAATAAATAATAAAATATTAATAATTGTGCAGAATTAAATGAATAAATATGAAAATGTGATGGTAAATATGATGATAAAAATGCACTTTTGACTACCAATCACACCCCCACACTTATCTTTTTGCTCGTCCTCGAGTAAAAACAAAGAAAAAGAAAAAGTTAATCTAACCTAACTCACTTTCGTAGGAATCACGATTGCACTTAGCACGTGCAACAAGCCGTTAAACCTCTAGGTTACCCTAGAGGACGAGTGTTGTCTCGTGAGGGTTTTCAGCGGATTGCACCCACAAAATCCATAAAAAGGAAAATATTTGAATTATATTTGAAGAGACTAAGTAGTCTATAAGTTTTAGGATCCTCATTTTTATTCATTCTTTAAACTTAGTCTTAATAAAGTTAATTGTTTTCCATTTTAGGTAAGAATTAAAATTGAATTTCTAATATAGTCTTTTTCGTTACCAAAAATCATATGCATCCTTATGTTTTTACTAAGAATTCCTTAACTTGGACTCTCATGCCTCTTTATTATTTTTATAACATCATCTAATTTTCTTTCGTGTAAGTATAAAGGTTTCTTGAGTCCCTCATACCTAACTAATTGACTATTAGATGTGTTAATATAATTTTTTTTTTTTTTTTTTGGCATGTATAACTCATCTAATTTTCTTTCGTATAAGTATCAAGGCTTCTTGAGGCCCTAATACCTAACTAATTGATTATTAGATTTGTTAGTACATTTAAGTAATTTTTCCTTAGTTCCCTCGGACTTTCTAATCCACCCATGTAGCGAACTTAAAGTCGATGACTCCCAAACCGGTCGGTCTTAGGGCACCAGGTGAGAAAACACCCCGCGGACTCAAATTCGAGTGAACTAGGCCACAAAACTAAGGTTTTTTTTTTTTTTTTACACTCACCTTTAGGCATGAATACTTATGCTTCTTGAGACACATGTATCCAGCTTAATTAGTGATAAAATTTTTTTTTTTATTATTATTATTTGTTTATATATGAGGCACAAGGGTCTTTGTCTTAGAATCCTAGATATGCATTAGGTATGCACATTTCCTTAAGGTAAAAATTAAGACTAATTAATTATTCAACTTCTCTCCTATACCTAAAATTTAAATAATTTATTTATTTTGACCAAGTTTTTAGAAATCCTAATCACGATTTTCCTAATCCTTAAAACTAACTTAGATTTCTTTCAAAAAATAAGTCAAAATATTTCCTTTTTATAACATTTTTTTTTTTTATATTTTTTTTATTAGCAAATTTTGTTAGTGTCTACCTATGTTAGTATGTTAGTAAAGCCCACCCCCACACTTATCTCATGCATTGTCCTCAATGTATGAATGTATGCATATATGCATGAAACAGAACAGGGAAGGCGGAAGTTACCTTAGGGTGGTGGTTCCGGAGGTGGTCTAATTGGTCCACGAAATGCGGCCCAAACAAGATAACGTGGTAGTTCACGGGACCTACCTTTATTTACCTCTTTTATATTTACATGTTTACAGTCCCCAGAATGAATAGGATCATGGAAGATCCTCTCGTGAAACTTACTCCATTTACATGACCAGTCCTGGAAAATCATCACAGAGTCATGGTCTATACCTATGTCCAACAAAAGAATGTGACTTGGTAAAATGGTTGACTTGGACTCAAGAATGATAGGTTCAGGAACGAATACCGACTCAGGAAAGAAACTTAAATCAAGTAAGGGTTCAGGAGTCGAGCTTGGTTCAAGGAGTGTGTCCAAGTCAAGAAGTTGAAACTCAAGTCCACAATCATCTTCCCACAATGTAATGTGACTCAATATTGGTGATTCAAGTTCAGGAATGATAGGTGTGGGAATCAAAACTGACTCTAAAATATTACCTAAGTCGGGTAACAAAACAGGAGTCAATAATGATTCAGGAATTTGAACTTGATCATAGATTTGAGAATCTAGGTCACATATCTCATTAGTTTCAATCTCATAAAAATGGGAACTTGCCAATTTTTCCATGGGACTTTCAAAATTGCACAATTGGTCAAGTTCAATATGATCATCAAAAATGGGTGATTCAATTTCATGATCTATGGGTAAGTGAATAAATGTTGGCTCAGAAAATTGGTCCAGATTGGGTAAGGATACTGGAGTCAACATAGATTCGAAGATGGAAACTGAATCGCAAAGTTGGGGATCGGGTTCACATTCATAATCTAATTCAATCTCATTGAAATTAAAACTAGCCAATTTGTCCAAGGATTGGGATTGAGCAAGTTCATATTGATGTGATGAAATTGAATTTTGATCAAGGTCTTCTAAACAGAATGATTCTTGGTTCCATCAAGATGCTCAAGAATGTTTGAAAGTCTAGAAATTTGATCATTCATTGTATCTTGCAACCGATCCACTTTTTCTTCTAACCCATCGAATAGATCAATGGAGGACTGAAACCTTGGTGATGTGGGAAAAGACGTATATGAAGATAATGGTTGAACAGGTGGTTGACCATATGGCTCAGGGGTGTTGAATTCCCATTGACTCTGTGAAGAGTAGTGATGATTATTCCAATCTTGTTCATAGTATTGGGACTGGGGCATGTAATGATTCGGATAAGACCAATCTGGCACACTAGGTTGGTCAAAGTTATGATATGCCGGGTTGGTAATATCCGAATAAGAGGTTGGTGTGTAACATGGATCCTCATTAAAATTGAAAAAATTGTTGTCATAGGCCATATCACACAAACACAAACAAAGAAAAAGAAAACAAACAAATAAGAAAAATTTCTAACCTAAGTTAGGGTAGACCTAGACCTAGACGACTCCTAACTGGTTAGACTTTCCACGGGAGGTCGGGTGCAGACTTTGACCACAAGTTAATCAGCCAGGTCGGGGCAAGAGTGGTGGGAGGTTTTCCGTCAAAGACGTTCCTTAATTAAATAACCACCACACTTCGGGCTTTCGGCCCTCAATCCCCTTCCTAGACACTGATTTGGCAAGAGTCAACTTCCAGCACTTTTCCTCCTTAGGATAATCTCCTATTGAGTCCGAGATGTCCCTAGGGCCAACGTCTACTAATTTTTATGTTAGGCTTGGGTTAGTGAGTGCTCGGGATATGATTTTTGGGCCAAGGAAGGGTGATGAAATCCCCACCTTATCTTGTTAATGGGTTATGCCCTTAAGATGAATTAGTGCAAGTGTACAAGATAAATAGATAGAATTCACTCAAAGCAGAAAATCAACCAAGAGATGAGTCCTATTCTACATGCAATGCGTACGTACCTTGCGTCTCCAGCACTCTTCAACAGTAAATAAAAATAATTGAAAAGACACGTGCCTAATATGCAAACGTCTAATCAAATTTTATTTTTAACAACCAATAATTTACTGTTGAATTATTAGCAATTTACAGGTATATCACAGAACAAAACAGAATAGAGCAGTAAGCAGTAATCTCAAATTTCAGCAATCTGCAAAAAAATTGAATCAGTAGTCCTTACTGTTGCCGCGTTTCCGCGGCTCTGGCCGCGGATCCGCGGCAAAACAGTGGGCTCCTGTGCTCTGCCTTCGAGGGCAGAGGCACAGGGCAGCTATATGTCCACTGCAGCTGCTGTTTTCTGTTTCCTGTTCTCCAAACCTGCAAACAGAAAAGAATAAAGAATTAGTTAAAAATTAAATTTTTTTGTTTTAGAGATAACTTACCGTCCCTCCCCGGCAACGGCGCCAATTTGTTGACTGATTTTTCCTGCACACAAAAATTAGAATATTAGATTAAGAATAGTAAGTGCAAGGTTATCAGTTCTAATCCGCGGTAGCAGGGCTATGCGGGTCGTGATCCTCAAGGAGGGACTGCGATAGAAGCGTTAAGCAAGTTTCTCTAAAATTTATCTTTTTTTAGTTATTTTGTTAGTCACGATGGTGGTATTTACAATGGGTCGGAAGAAAAGAAGTGTGGAAGATGTGGATTTAATCTACAAGAAAGAAAATAAAAGAAAAGGAAAGAAAACTTATCTCTTAGTCTGCTTGCCGTTTGAACCGTTGCGATGATTTCCCTTTTCTTGGAAGGCGTACAAGCACGGCTTATGGGATCGTCCGCCTTCTAAATCTACTCTACGAAATTAAAAACAAGCTATGAAGACCTGTTCATCGCCATAGGCCGTCAAGGTTCCTTCTTCGGCTAGGTATTCTCGAAGCAGTCAGATCTCACGGTGGGCGAGACATTAGAGAGAGAGACAATCACATAAAATAAAAATAAAAGAACAGAGATTAAACAAAACTAGAGAAACAATAACACAAGAATAAAAATAAAAAGAACAAAACGAACCTCGAGTTGATTTATTTAACAATGGTGGAAAAGCAAAACTTACACCGATTGTCACCCTCAGTACAAGTAGATCTCCTTCCTCCATGAGAACATCCTCTCCTCTCGGTTTACAAAAAGAAAATAAAAAATATACAAAGGTGGAAAGAAAACCTAAAAACCCTAACTTTGGCCCTTTGCTGGACGCTGGACGCTCTTTACGTTGCACTGCAGGAGATATTTATAGATGCAGAAGGCTACAGAGTCCCGGACGAATCTGCCCACGAAATTTGGGATCAGGATCTTATCAAAGTGCCGCGGATTTGCGGCGGTTCCGCGACACTTTTGTGGCTTCTGGCCGCGCGCTTTGGCGCGTGGCCTCTTCTGGTCCGTCCATGTGGGCTCCTGCTTCTAGAATTGTAATCCTGGCCTTTTAAATCTGGATTTTCGAGGTAACTTGGTAATCAAGTTACCCTTAATCCAGATTTCTTCAAATCTTCCTCCCACGAATTTTCTTCTTATCTTGGCCTTTTATTCTCATCCTGCAGGTGTTTAGGGTTGGATAGAAGTCTACCCTTCCCTAATCTTTGATATTTGCAACTTTTAGCCCTTGTATTTGCATTTTGACTCTTTGTATTTGCGCTTTTTCACCTGGGCTTCAAACATGGGCTTGGATCTGGGCTTTTGGGCTCTTTAGGCTTTATTTATTGTTAACAAAACAATTCGAGGCCTGCACACAATAAATAATAAAATATTAATAATTGTGCAGAATTAAATGAATAAATATGAAAATGTGATGGTAAATATGATGATAAAAATGCACTTTTGACTACCAATCATGCATGTCGGTCGAGTGCCGGTCGACTGCCGGTCGACCGGTCACTGTGAATTTCTGAAAAATCAGAACTTACAGGACCTGGACAATTTGGATTTGGTTTTGGGTCTTGGATAAAATGTTTTGGTCTTGAAAAATCATAGAGTATGAGCATGTGTCATACTACTATCAAGGTAAAATACTTGGTAAAAATTCTTTGGATAAAAACTTGATTTTTAATGAAATGTTTTTCCAAAAACTAGTCTCTCTAAAAATCATATTTCCAAAATAGATATGTTCAACTAAAACTGAGTTTGGAAATAGAAATAGAAAGTATTTTGAAGCCATAAATCACTCTAGAAAATGTGTGTGTGTGATATCCCATATCTCTACTTCTACTATTTAGTTTTGACAAAAATTCTAAAACAAAATAGACAAAATACAAATCTTGGATTCTTTAGCAAGTCTTGATCTTCTTCTTGAACTAATCTTCAACGCAAATTCCGAAGCTTCCTATGTGCTTTAGCTTGGGAATGCAAATGTTGGGCGAACTCTAAATTTGTGAGTCTTTTAGAGGAGTCGTCAAAATCTGTTTCTTTGAACCTGAAATACTTTAAAATCAAGATTATTAAATACATAACTAAATATGTTTTGCTATCATCAAAATAACCGGGATAATGGCCTTTGGGCCAACAATCTCCCCCTTTTTGATGATGGCAAAACATATGTAGTTATCACAAAATATTTTGGGTAGAGTCTTCAAATGAAACTCCCCCTCAACACAAGCATATATAAAAATCATACTCAGGCATAGTGATAAAAAATAAACATCACACATCCATGCTAATCACAACATATCAACTACTCATGTCATATCATAGATAAGGAAATAAGTTCTCAACATGACATAAATACATACCACAAAAGATACATGTCCACAAAAATAAAAGGTGTCCAACAAAATAAGTCAAGTACATAACAAAATGACAAAAGTGTCACACAAAATATCTCTCTCTCCAAATATCTCTCCCCTTTTTGACATCATCAATAAAGGGGAGGACACTCATCAGCAGCATCACTCAGTCGCCTCGTCATCCTCCTCCTCGTCATCATCAGAGCCCTCGGCCATCGTCTGGTCATCACCATCATCTGAGGAAGAAGAGGAATCTACCTCCTCTGTATCCAAGGCATCAACTCTGGGGCGCGGTGGTGGAATAGAGACGCGAGCTCTGGGAGGGAAAGGAGGACCAGCGGCAGGGAGACGACGAGCACCCGGAGTCCCATCAGGAACGACTATGTCCATTTTTGTGAACAAAGACTGGAACTGAACATCCACAAATCTCATGGATTCAGCCATATAGGACAAGTCGTTACGGACCTCCGCCCGAAAAACAGCATCCATAGCAGCACGATCAGCCAAATCTGCACGAATTACAGAGACTTGCTCTCCGACCCAGGCCTGATGAGCCTCGATCATTGAGCGGACCTCAGAAGCAGAAGCACCCTGAAACTCAGGAGCAGGAAAAACAGGAGGTGGAGCTGGAGCTGGATCAGCTGCAGGAACAGGTGGTGGTTGCACAGCTGCGTGTCGACGCAACTGAGCTTCCATCATCTTCAAGGCAGCAGTATTGATATCAGATGAGGGTTTTGAAGGGGCTTGACCAGAGAGATCAAAATCTAAAGCCCTGAGAAGATGGGTAATGAGCATGCCATAAGGCAGACTCCTACCAGCAGTGCGAATCTGATCACCACTCATGTGAGAAGCGATCACTCGAGGGAAATTTATCTTAATGCCTTTAAGGAGGCAATAGATAATCAGGGGAACAGGACCTCGAGCATGACTGAATTCACCAGATTTAGGCACGATATTATGAAAGATAATCTTAGCAAGGACCTGAGATTGGAGGGAATACTGACTTACAATCTCATTCCTTACTAGATCGGGATTGTCATCCTGGTGAATGAGAGTGGATGCGGTGAGCGAAGACTCACCCTCCGGATATTCAGGAAAATCATGTAGGTCATAAGAGTAAACATCTATTCCATCAGTGGAAAGATGAAGAATCCTAGCAAACTGACCTAGGGAAATGTTTATGTCCCTACCCATCACACGGGAGATGATCCGGTTCCCACTAAATTCAAAATTGGCATAGAAATAGGGAACCAAAGAAGTGTAAACCTTCTCCCTGATGGAGAGAAAATCCACAAGATTGTTGGTACGGAGTATGTGGGGGATATCGAGGTGTTCAAAATCATGGATAGCCACAAACCTACCCGAAATAGTGTTCCTAGGGGCTAGATGTGTGTAACGGTCAGAGGCAAGATCGTTACGCAACAAGGGATCAGTCCTAGGGGCTTGAGATGAGGATTGGGCAATGCCCTTTCCCTTCTCAGAACGATGTCTTTTAGGAGGCATGATAAAAATCAAATTTTTAGGGTTTTTGCAGGTAAAGGCACGATCTAGATGATTAATCAACCTAATATGAAGACAAAAGAAGTGATATATCTAAGCTAGAAAGGAAGAACAAGTGAAAAATTCGAAATTTTTACCTTTGGAAAAATCTGAAACCCTAGCTTGAAAACCCAGAAATTCTGAAATTCTGATGGACGGATCGGCTTGAGATTGAAGATCTGAATTAGGAATGAGGAGTTTGAGATGGGTTTTGAAGGAATTTAAGATCGGGTGAATGGATTAGAAGTTGGGAATTTTGAGAGGGGGGAGCTCCTGCGGTTCGCTGAGAGAGAAATGTGAGAGAGAGCGAAACAGTGAAGAAAAAGTCCAAATATAGGCCAAAATACGACGATCGGTCGACTGGGGTTAAGGGACCGGTCGACCGAAAAGATACAGAGAGTCACGCATCTTGATCGGTCGACTGGTCCTATAACAACAGTCGACCGGTAGCACAAAAAAAAATACAAAATTTTTCTTCTCAGACAGAGCCGGTCGACTGGGTTTAGGGGCCGGTCGACCGGTAAGTCTGAAAATTCTGCTACCAGGTTCTGACCAAAAAAAAATTTTAAATAAAAATTATAATAAATAAAAATATGTTATATAATAACATACAGGGATATAACAATCAGTTTTAAAAATCTTCTTTTAGTGATCACATCAACAAAAACTTCACACAAAATGTTTTAATTTTATTTTACAAATTTAAACAAAGATTTAAAGATGTTGAAGCCGAATACCCAGTGACGGGTTCTGAACTTCATCCTCTTGATTCCTCTTGAATGAGTTGAGGTGCGCAATTGCCATCTTTAAGGTATTTGTTTAAATATGAAAATTTTCAAAAAGTTTTATTTTATTTATGAAAATAGGTCTATATGTTATACAAGTATATAATCACAAAATCTAAACTATACAAGTAGATACACTATCTAACAAAATGGACATGTGGACAAGTATGACATAAGGCATAACAATACAAGATATGAAAATTATCACAAGGCATGTACACAACATGATAGAAAAGTAGTTCTATATAAGCATGTATCAATGACGAACAAAAGCAAACTAACAATTCTATACACATGAGTACATTACCACAAAATCAACAACTATTTTAAAATGGAGATATTACCAATTTAGGGGCAATCTCCAAAAATAGGTGCCTCCACGATAGCGATGCAAGCTAGATTTGAACTTGTGAGCTTAGTTGCATCTACCACCCGGGCACCGTCTCCCCCTAAGTCTTGGAGGAAGTAGATCCACCTGTGTCACCTACATTTGGAGGATCTTTTGGTACCCAAATCTTTGAGGGTCCTTTAGGGTTAGTACCGGGGCGAACCCAAACATATTTATTCTTAACATTATTTTTAGCATAACAAAATTTTTCTAAATGGCCTTTGCGGCCACAATGAGTGCAAACATAAATCCTACCATTACCATACATGTATGCATGCTTGTGAGTGTGAGCATGTTTCCGTGCATGTGTATGTGCATGTTGTGCATGTTTCCCTTGGGGTGTTCCCTTAGGAAATTTAGAAGCTATCTTTTTCAAATCAAATGCACAATTTTTAAGTGTGGAGTCCAAAGCATCAACACGCTTTTGGATCTCAACAAAATCATTTTTATCAATTGACACTATGGTGGTTTTACCCTTATTTGCAAGTTTATATTTATCAAAATCATTTTTCAATTTTCCAAAAGAGCTAGATAAAACATCCTTTTCTTTAACAACTATTTCAACTTTATATTTTAAGGCTTCATTTTCTCTTTTTAATTTCTTATTTTGAGATTGGGAAATCTCATACCTATTTTGCAATTCTTCAAAAAATTGTGCAAGTTCATCCATAGTTAACTCATCCTCATCTAAAGAGTTTTCTAGAGTTACCTTTGGTGCATCCTCCCCATGTGCCATGAAACACATGTGCGCGGCGTCGACTTCCTCTTCGGATTCCGACTCCGTGTCATCCCAAGTAGCCACCATTGCTTTCTTCTTTCTTTGCCCGTTCTTGGATGTGGTCGCTTGTAGAGCGGGGCAATCGGCAATGAGGTGACCGATCTTCTTGCAATGGAAGCAAGGACCGGGCTCCTCTCTTTTTCTTTCAAATCTCCCTTGAGGTTTCCCTCGCCGGAAATTGCTTTGTCTTCCCTTTTTGTAAAACATCTTGCCCACCTTCCGGATGAGCATGGCGAAGTCTTCATCGCACTCGTCCGATGAATCATCCTCGTCTTGAATTGTTGGAGCGGCTTTGAAGGCTATTGATTTCTTCTTGGGTGCCTCCCTTTCTTCTCGTACCTTCATCTCCATCTCATGTGTTTTGAGATTTCCGATGAAGCCGGAGAAGTCCATCTCCTCCTTGTCATTTAGCTCCTTGAGGGTTGTCGCCTTGACTTCCCAAGCTTTGGGAAGAGCTCGAATCACCTTCCTTATCTTTTGATCGTTGTCAATCTTGTCGCCTAAGGAAGAAAGAGCATTAGTTATTTTTGTAAAGCGAGTGAGCATGTCATCAATGCTCTCATTATCAATCATGTAAAAATTCTCATATTGAGAACGTAACAAGTCAACTTTTGCTCTCTTGACTTGTGACGTTCCCTCATGAGTCACAATAAGCATGTTCCAAACTTCATATGGCGATTTACAATTAATGATGCGTGCAAGGTCATCTTCATTAAGTGCTTGTGTTAATGCATATTGTGCCCTAGCATTTGCTTCATAGTCTTTGGAAGTATCCTCGGACCATGTGCTCTCATCACTAGTTGGTTCAATGAAGTCTTTGGTAATGGCCCTAGCTACCCTAACACCTAAGGATTTCAAAAACAAGTTCATCTTGACTTTCCAAATAGGAAAGTTCAAGCCATCAAATTTGGGAGGGGATTTAATGCTAGAAAAGTCCATGGATGCCATGAATGCACAAGCAAGTAAAATGCAACAAACAACAACAAGCAAATATATAGCCAAATATATGGATCTCCCTAAGGTTGTTAGACCTAAGTTGTAGGGTTAGGCTCTGATACCAATTGAAATCACCTAGAGGGGGGGTGAATAGGTGATGGCTATATGATAATGGCAATTATGCGGAATTTAAAATTTAACTCTAACAATTATCACAATACAAATACTTGCAAGAATTAAACAAGGTAAAGGTGCAAGTAATTAAAGAGATAGAGTTAGAAGAATTTGAGCAAACGCAAACACGCCGATATGTTTCCGAGGTTCGAGCCACGCTCTACGTCCCCGCCTTCACACTTGAAGGATTTCCACTATTGAGGATCCCACCGGATCAACAATACAAGGACAACACTTGTCCGTCTCCCGTGATGACACTTCACCACCTTGAGCACACTAGCTCGCCTTGAGGCCGATGCCTCTACAACTTCACTCAATTACAATGGAAGTGATCACACTTGACCACTTTACAAAAGAGCTCACTAAGCACAATCCTAGAACCAAATAGGAGAGTTAGAGTATGGGATTGTGTAGTGCAAAGCTAGAGAGAAGTAGAGGAATAGGCTCCAAGAAAGGTGATGGAAATTTAGGCTTTGGAGAGAAAAATCTTTTCTTTTGAAAACTTTGGAAATCTTTGAAACTCTTGTAAAATTGCACTTGATAGCTCTAAAATCATTAGTCATTTCATATGAAGTGACCACCTATTTATAGGGGTCAAAAACTGCTCAAGAGATTCGTTGGAGACAAATCCCTAAAGTCAAAAAGTCAGAAAAATAGCTGTTGAGTCTGTCAGAACTTTTGACAGACTACCGGTCGACCGGGTCGGTCGACCGCCAACGGTCGAAAATCCGACCGTTGGGGCTCACCGGTCGACCGGGTCGGTCGACTGGCAATTTCCAGAGAGCAGCAGGTTGGGGCCGGTCGAGTATCGGTCGACTCCCGGTCGACTGATACGCACATGCACATTTGTGCATGTCGGTCGAGTGCCGGTCGACTGCCGGTCGACCGGTCACTGTGAATTTCTGAAAAATCAGAACTTACAGGACCTGGACAATTTGGATTTGGTTTTGGGTCTTGGATAAAATGTTTTGGTCTTGAAAAATCATAGAGTATGAGCATGTGTCATACTACTATCAAGGTAAAATACTTGGTAAAAATTCTTTGGATAAAAACTTGATTTTTAATGAAATGTTTTTCCAAAAACTAGTCTCTCTAAAAATCATATTTCCAAAATAGATATGTTCAACTAAAACTGAGTTTGGAAATAGAAATAGAAAGTATTTTGAAGCCATAAATCACTCTAGAAAATGTGTGTGTGTGATATCCCATATCTCTACTTCTACTATTTAGTTTTGACAAAAATTCTAAAACAAAATAGACAAAATACAAATCTTGGATTCTTTAGCAAGTCTTGATCTTCTTCTTGAACTAATCTTCAACGCAAATTCCGAAGCTTCCTATGTGCTTTAGCTTGGGAATGCAAATGTTGGGCGAACTCCAAATTTGTGAGTCTTTTAGAGGAGTCGTCAAAATCTGTTTCTTTGAACCTGAAATACTTTAAAATCAAGATTATTAAATACATAACTAAATATGTTTTGCTATCATCAAAATAACCGGGATAATGGCCTTTGGGCCAACACCACATGCTTGTTTTCCTTTTCTTTTCTTTTCCTTTTCTTTTTCTCATTCTTTTAACAAAGAAGAATTGTTAACATACAACGTGAATAAAAACTGCTAATGCTTCTATCGCCTCCCTTCCCTGTGGATTCGACCCGTTAAGCCAATGCTATAACGAAAGTTCGAGGGTACATTAGCACATTCGAGCTTTTTCATCGATTTTTACAATACACACTTTTGAGTGCTAGTTTCGCCCCGATTACCATTTGAATTGGGCTAGCCATGCTATTCCCCTCAGCATGATGAGTTGTCAAGGACTTATGTTGGGCTTAAGAGCCAATATTTTCCTCTATCCTTAGCTGTTAGAGGCATTGGATCATTTTGTTACTTCGAGTAACGTAATGCCTCCCCTGGGTTTTAATTCTGTAGGTGAGCTGGGGATGAATTTCGCGAGTCTTTATCTAAAGATCTCATTTCCATATTGGAAAGATTCTACAGAAGGATGCATCACAAACCTTCTTCAATGAGTTCGGCTTGACAAGTCATTAGCTAAACTCCTTTGATCTCTCATTCGATCGTTCACCATGTTTTTGATATGAACATGGAAATAGTTGAAAGGTTCTGCAAGAGAATGCGTCATGAACCTTCTTCAATGAGTTTGGCTTGATAAGCCATCAGATAAACTCATTTGTGTTTGTCATTCGATCGGTCACCACGACTTGATATGAACGTGAAAACAATGGAAAGGTTCTGCAAGAGAATGCATCACATCTCTGACACTGAGTTTGGCTTGATAAGCCATCAGATAAACTCATTTGTTTAGTCGAACCTTTTGTGGTTGGGTCGACTTCGATCGATCGAATAGGAGCAGGGAGGTATGCCACCATAAACCATCTGCCTAAAACTATTCCTTAGATATGCTTGACTTCAAAATATGACCTATTCTTCTAAGTTGGAGATGGGTACATGTTTTTATACTTAGAGAAGAGTGACAAGGCTAAAACAATTTGACACCTTGTTTCTTCTTTAACGTCACCGGTGTTCGATCGGCTCGACACTAGTTGACAATGAATTAGAGAAGAGTGATAAGGCTAAAAACTAAAGTTTATAAACTTGCTTCTTCTTTGATGCAACTGGTGTTCGATCGGCTTGACACTGGTTTATGGCAGTATAATCCCGTTAGAGAAAGAGAGGAGCACTCTTTCTAAGTATCCTAGATCTGAAAGTCTTGATCAGAGGTGTAATATTAACTTGATCATAAGAAGATCCTATCAAGGATAATACTTCTTTAAGAACATGCCATTGATTTGCATCATGAGCGTATCACCGTATGGGGTTATAAGACGAAATGCTCCATTTGAATAGACTGTTTCTATCACAATGGTCCTTTTCATTTGGGCTGGAATTTGCCTTTGGTTTTGTGCGTCATAATCATCGGTCGTCTGATGGCTAAAACCAAATCTTCTTTCTAGAAAACCCTTTGCTTAACCTTCTTATTAAAGGCTTTTGAGATTCGCGCTTGATACAACTCAATATGTTGTTGAGCTTGTAGTCGCTTCTCATCTAGGGCTTCGAGCTCTTGAAGACGTAACCGATCATTGTCCTCCTTTGTCATTCTGGTCATCAAGGTGACTCATAATAACGACATCTGGATTTCTAATGGTATAACTGCTTTGCACTCATATACCAGTGAAAAAGGCAGATTGCCTATCGGGGTCCGAATTGTAGTTCGGTAGGCCCAAAGACATTCACCAAGCTTCTCATTCCAGTCTTGCTCATGTGATGAAATGAATTTTTGGAGTAGCTTGATAGTTATCTTGTTGAATACTTCTGCCAAGCCATTAGCAGCAGGGTTATAAGTGGTGGATGTCACATTCTGAATCTGGTACTCATCACAGAACCGATTGAATACCTAGCTTACAAATTGGGGACCAATATTATGGATAATCCGCCTAGGACACCAAATCGATGGATGACATACTATTTGATAAAATTAACCACGTTGAAAGTTTTAACTTCAACAAGTGGTATAGCCTCTACCCACTTTGAAAAGTAATCAGTTATTGCTAAGATAAACCAATGACCTTTTATTGATGAGGGGCTGATAGGCCCTATGGCATAGATTCCTCATGTTTCGAATGGCCACAAAGCAGCAATCAGATGAAGTAGCTCCGGAGGTTAATGTATAAAGTCCGCATGGATTTCGCAGGCTTTACACCTTTTGCATATTTGATGGCATCGGCTATCATGGTTGGCAAGTAATATCCAATCCTGTGCAATCGATCTTTGAGCTTCGGACCTGATTGATGAGCTCCACATATACCATCGTGCGCCTCTTTAAGCACTTCTTGTGCCTCTGAATTAGAAAGGCAACAGAGGAGGATACCGTCATATGAGCGACGTAGAGTGTTTTTACTATTAGATCATAGTAAAAGCCGAGAGACCTTCATCTGATAGAAGCTGCTTCTTTATGGTTATCCGACAATATATCATGCAAAGTATAGTCAATGAGGAGAAATCGTCAATCTCTTAGTTCAAACCCCGTCGAGGTGATATAGACCTCCTTGATTTTCAACACTTGTTTAGGACAAATAAGGTGTCGAGTAGCCACTATAAGATGATATGTTGTGTCAATCGGTAAGGCTAATGTTGCTGCTAGTGCAGCCAGAGCGTCAGCCTTAGTTTTTAGGATCAGGACACATGGCCAATATAAAAGCCATCAAATAAATTAGCCATTTTGATGACTGCATGATAATAAGGTACCAAATCTCTGTGGCGAACCTTATATTCTCCTTTAACCTGATAAATAATCAGTTTTGAATCACCATAAGCTTCGAGGTAGCGTACCCCCATTTCGTGGACCAGCTGAAGGCCAATGAGTAGAGCGTTATATTCTGCCACATTGTTGGAACATGGTTCCGTCAATGAAAATGCCCAAGGAAGGACATGGTTTTGTGGTGAGATAAATACAACCCCCACACTAGCAATGATCTTGTCTTTAGTGCCTATTCTTGATGCTCCATCAAAGAACATCTGCCATACTTCAACTTCTGAAGTTATATTAGATTCAAAAAGCACATCTAGAATATCTTCATGAAGTTTTAAGCTTTTCAGAACCGGATGAGCAGCCATGAAGTCTGCAAGCGCCTGACCTTTAACTGCCTTCAGAGGGATAAAGAGCATGTCGTACTGAGACAGAAGGAGGGCCCAGTTAGCTAATCTTGAATTTAGTGATCCTGGTTTCGTCATGAGGAGACGCAAAGGATTCACTTTGGAAATGACATGTATGATTTGGCCGACCAAGTAATGTCGCATCTTTTGAATAGCAAAGACAAGAGCTAAGCATTCCTTCTCAATGGGGTTATAGCGAGATTCAGCCCCTATTAGAATCTTGCTCAGATAATAAATGGCTTGTTCGTGGCCATCATCATTCTTTTGAGCAACCAAAGCACTAGAGAATTGTCCATAGCTCTCACATAAAGCAGGAAAGGTTTTCCTGATGTGGGAGCCACCAAAACTGGAGGTTTAGTGAGGTATCTTTTGATATCCTCATAAGCTTCTTGACAGGTTTGATCCCATACAAAAGAGACACCCTTTTTCATGAGCCGAGTGAATGGTTGATAGCAGTCTGAGAGATTTGTGATGAACCTTCTGATATAGGACAGTCTGCCTTACATGCCCCTAAGTTCTTTGAGATTCTTAAGTGGATATGCGTTTTGGATAGCTTTGACTTTATCCGGGTCAAGATGGATCCCTTTTGACGTGACAATGAATCCCAAGAACTTGCCACTCGAAACCCTAAGAAGGATTTTGTCAGATTCATTTTTAGTCGATGAGCTCGCATTATATCGAACATTATTCTCAAGTCACTCAGATAATCATTCTTATCGTGACTTTTGACAGTAATATCGTCGACATAACATTCTACTGTCTTTCGGAGGTGGTCGCAGAAAATTGTACTCATTGCACGTTGATAAGTTGCTCCCGTGTTCTTCAACCCGAAGGGCATCACGGTATAGCAGTATACCCTCAATGGTTTTTAGAATGAAGTATGCTTCTCATCCGCTGGGTACATCTTAATTTGATTATACCCTTAAAAGTCGTCCATGAAAGACGTTCTTTTGAATCCGCAAGTGTTGTCAGTCATGACATCGGTGATGGGCAATGAGAATTCGTCTTTAGGGCAAGCTGTAATGAGATCGCGGTAGTTAATGCAGATCTAAAATTTTCCATTCTTCTTAAGGACAGGAATAATGTTAGCAACCCAATCTGAATGCAGTTCCTCCTGTATGAAACCACAAGCGATGAGTTTATGGACTTCAGCTTCAATAGCTTCCATAATGTTTGGGCGAAATCATCGTTGTTGTTGCTTGACTGGTTTGGCGTCAGGCTTGATATTCGACGATGGATGGCTACTTGCGGATCAAGTCCGGGCATATCTTCGTAATTCCATGCAAAGACATTGATATACTCTCTTACGAGTGCAACCAATTCTTCTTTCTCTGTAAGTAATAGGCTTTCAGTTATAAAGATGGGTTTAGGGTGATCTTGACTACCCAAGTTAACCTGGATCACCTTATCTTCAGTAGGTGGTTTGCGTTGTTCGAATCGCTTTTTCCACTAGAAATCCAATTGTTGAGCCCATGGTTCAACATCAATAGCTTCCGCAGGCCCTCAAATTGATTTGTTGATTTAAGAAAAATTCAAAATTTATAATGTTTATTTACAATTGGTATCTTAAAATTTGATTTTCTAAGATATCTCAAAATTTGTTTTAAATAATTATCAAAATATTGATTTAAAAATGTTTTGATATGTCTTGCCTATATGTAAGGGGAGCTTAACATCTCTTCTACATATAGATTTATGTTGAGTGCATCTTATATTGAGGAGCTTGATAACTCTTCTTTATGGATAGACGTGTGTAGGGGGAGCTTCACATCTCCTCTTATGCACTGCGTAATATGCGTTATGTGAGTTAGGGCTTGTCATTCCTTCTTCATGTAATGCATGTATGTAGGGAAGTTAACTTAGCGTCTTCCTCTTCATGAACGTATATCGTATATATCTCTTTATTGATTTGTTTGATTTCACCCTTTGTTGATTTTTTTCGGACAAAAAGGGGGAGAACATTGTTTTGTTTTTTTTTTTACTTTAATCCCTTTGTTGATGATTGACAAAAAAGGGAAGAAAGATTTTGAGTTTATATATGCATATTTGTGTTTTTGCATATATTGAGTTTTATGCATCTTATGTTTTCATAAACAAAAAGGGAGAGAAGGTTTTTTGAAAAAGGAGTTTTGGATTTATGCATTTGTCTCTCACCTTATTGATGCATATATGTTTGTTTAGTTTTATGTGCTTTATTGCCATATATATTTTTATTGTGATGCATGAGTTAAGGGGAAGTTTCTTTGAATTATATAACTCCATGAGTTTTGTCATCATCAAAAGGGGGAGATTGTTGGCCCAAAGGCCCATCACACTAGTTTTATGATGATTAACTCATGTAGTTATAGTACTAATGATCTTGTGTTTATTTAGTCTCAGATTTGTGATCAAGATCTTAGTAGGTGTTTAGCTTCAACAAAGGATTTAAAGTCAAGTTTTGGAGCTAGCACGGTTTGATTCAAGAGCCTGTGCATTAAGACCACATCAAGTACTCAAGAGGAGTCCAGCTCTTTAGATCAAGTTTGGACCAAGTCAAGAAGGAGAAGAAGACTTCAAGTGAAGCCCTTCAAGAGAGACTTGAGTCTTGGTTTGTTTTGTTAAGATTTTTTTTTTTTTAGATAAAATGTAAAGGATAGAATAGTTGGTGGATTGCTCAAATATACTACATACACTCACACACAAGATATAGTTATTTTCATAAAAGAGTTTTTATTTTGAAAAATACAAAAGTGTTTTCAATTTAGAAAAATACCGGTTTGGTTTTTGGAATTCTAAGTATACATGTCTTTAACCAAAACCATGTTTAGTGCTTATTGTCAAAAACATAGATATTTCATCATGTATGTGTAGTGGATCATATCCATACACACTAAGCTTTAAAAGAGTTTAAAATATCTTATATTTTTTTTATAAGTTTTGGAAAAATACAGATTTTATTTTATGCCAAAATTTCTAATTTACAAAAATAGTTCAAAATGTTATAACATGTCTTGATTTTACTCTAACATGTTTGTTTATCAAAGGATTATACTAAAACTATTTTTGTAGAATTTTAGAGATTTTATGGGATTAAATTTAAGCTAAAAAGTCAACCTTTTAATCCCTATATAGAGTTCTGTCTGGCTTCTACCGGTCGACCGGGTCGGTCGATCGAGTCGGTCGACCGACGTGCACAAAACGTGCACGCCAGTTTGGCTAGAGGGCCGGTCGATCGACCCAGTCGATCGCAAGAGAGCTTCTGCTCTCTGGAAAGCCCCGGTCAACCAGGCCGATCGACCGACAGAGAGTTCTGCTCTCTGTTCCAGGCCACGGTCGACCGGGCCGGTCGACTGAGGCTCCAATGGTCAGATTTCTGGCCGTTGGCGGTCGACCGGGCCTGTCGACCGACAGCCGTCCAGGCTGTTATTTTGCCCCAACGGCTAGTTTTTCCTAGCCTATAAAAGGGGGGTTTAAACGGACTGTTTTGAACAAGAATTTTGGAGAGTTTTAAACCTAGTTTTTCCCATCTATTTCAGAAGTTTTCTCCACTAGTTTGAGAGCAAATATTTCTAATTCAAAAGGAAGTTTATCAAGAGTGTTTTCAAAAGTAATTCTTGAGTTTTTCACTACAACTTCCATCCTTGTTTTTCTCACAATCACCTGAGCTATCCATTGCTATACCTATCCTATAGGGATCTTTATTGTGAGAGGATTTGACGTGATCAAAGTGTTTAGATCACCAAAGTTTTCATCTTTGATTTGAGGAGGCGGACTTGTGTGTTCGCGTTTGTTTCGAGTTCTAGTGAGAGCTCTTTGTAGAGGTGCGTCCTCGGCGAGCTAGTGGGCTTGCGGTGTGTTCTTGAGGGAACGAGTGAAGGGACTAGAGAGTCCAAGAGTTCTAGTAGGAACTCCTTGTAGGTGTTGCGGCACCGAGTGATCAGGTGGGATCGATTTTTAGTGGAAATCCTTCAAGTGTTGAAGGTGGGGACGTGGAGCAAGTGTGCTCGAACCTCGAAACAAATATCTCATGTTTGCGATTGCTCTCTCTATCTCTTACTTGTCTTTATATCTTGCATGTTCATTGATTGAGATTTTCCTGCACAAAAAATACAGAATTTCAGATCTAAGAATAGGATGTGCAAGGTGCTCAATTCTACCGTAATAGTAAGTGGCTATGCGGGTCGTGATCCACAGGGAGGGACTAGCGATGGAAGCTTATTTAGTAAGTTCTCTTTTATGTTACAATTAATAGTTGTTAAAGTCAGGTCAGAAAGAAAGTGGTAGATTAAGAAGATGGAGAAACTAGAAATGATATTTACAATGAAATTGAAAAAGTGTGAAAGAGATTGGGAATATTGTTGTGTTGGTGATTTACACTAAAATTAAAAGAAAGAAAACTAAAAACTAAAAACATACTTACCTCTTCGGTATCTGCTTACCTGTGACCCGTATCGACGATGTACCTTTACTTGAAGGCGAGCGAAGCATTGCAGATGAGATCTTCCCCATTCCCGATCTACACTATGAAATGAAAGGGCGAGCTATACTAACATAGAAACGGATGTCCATCATCATAAGCCATCAACCATACTTGCAAGGAGAAGGCAAATTCGAGGCTATCGGTTTCATTTGGATCCACAAACACAAAAGAGGAAGCGAACAAAAACAAGAGTAGAAAAGAAAAGAAAACCTCGATTCGATTCAAATAACAATGAAAGAAGAGATCACTTACACTAGTGTCACCTGCAGTACACGCTTGCTCTCATTCCTCCATGAAAGTATCCTCTCCTCTCAGTTACATAAATAAAACAAAAATTACATTAAAGAAAATAAAAACCTAAGTTACAAACTACAAATTAGCCTAAGTACTACTTTCCCATCTCTGGATATTGCCCTCTCTCTGTTGCTATGCAGGGGTATTTATAGGAGAAAACCAGAGGATAAGAAGCGTTTGAAGATAAGAGGAGCAAAATATCTCTGAATTTGAATTCTTCTTTTATCTCCAAACTTGTTTTGACTTATCCATAAAATATCTCTGTCCTGCAACATGTTATCATATTGATCGCTGAATATGGCTTATCTTCTGACTCAATTGGAACGTTTTATCAACATAAGAGTTGTAGGCCTTCAAGTCTTCTTTCTGGAGCATCTTGAATCATCGAATTTTAATATCTGTAGCAAAAGTTATGATCTGAATACTAAAATGTGTACAGTCTAAATCCGAATTTTTTGAAACAATTTTATCTTTAAACTCTTCTTCTTTTATCTTTAGCCTTATCTTGCAAGCAACTAGGGTTGAGTAGAAGTCCATCCTTTTCCTCTTCTTTTAGTAATTAGGAGTTCTTTCTTATCCTTCCTTTTCTTCACTTAGATTTTAAATAAAGAGTTTAAAAATCCAAGTTTAGATTAGGTTAGATAATAAGAACTTCTAAATTACTACAACTTTTGCACATGGGCTTGCACATGGGCTTTTTGGGCTACTGGGCTTCATTTAAGCTTTATTCTTTTATTTAAATAATTACTCAAGGCCTGCACACATTAAATAATAAAATATTAGTAATAATGCATAATTAAAAGAATAAATAGGGAAATATGACACTGAATGTGGTGATAAATATGCACTTTTACTACCTATCACACCCCCACACTTATCTTTTTGCTCGTCTTCGAGTAAAAATCAAAAAGAAAAAGAAAAAGAAAAGAAAAATTAATCTATCCTAACTCACTTTCGTAGGAATCACGATTACACTTAGCATGTACAACAAGCCGTTAAACCTCTAGGTTACCTTAGAGGACGAGTGTTGTCTCATGAGGGTTTTCAGCGGATTACACCCACAAAATCCATAAAAAGGAAAATATTTGAAATATGTTTGAAGAGACTAAGTAGTCTATAAGTTTTAGGATTATCATTTTTATTCTTAAACTTAGTCTTTATATAGTAAATTGTTATCCATTTTAGGTAAGAATAAAAATTGAATTTTTGTATAGTCTTTTTCGTTACCAAAAGTACTATGCATCCTTGTGAATCTTTACTAGGAATTATTTAACTTGGACTCTCATGCCTCTTTATTATTATTTTCTCTTTTTTTTAATATGTATAACTCATCTAATTTTCTTTTGTGTAAGTATCAAGGCTTCTTGAGGCCCTCATACCTAACTAATTGACTATTAGATGTGTTAGTACATATATAATATTTCTTAGTTTTCTTAGGCTTTCTAATCCACCCATGTAACGAACTTAAAGTCGATGGCTCCCAAACCGGTCAGTTTTAGGGCACCGGGTGAGAAAACACCCCACGGACTTAAGGATTCGAGTGAACTAGGCCACAAAACTAAGGACTTTATTTATAAAATCACCTTTAGGCGTGAATAATGATGCTTCTTGAGGCACATGTATCCAGCTTAATTAGTGAATTTCTTTTTTTATTTATTTTTTTAGTATTATTTTTTTTATAGGGCACAAGAGTCTTTGTCTTAGAATCCTAGATGTGTAAATGTATTAGGTATGCACATTTCATTAAGGTAAAAATTAAGACTAATTACTTATTCAATTTTTCCTCCTATACCTAAAAATTCAACAATTTATTTATTTTGACCAAGTTTTTAGAAATCCTAATCATGATTTTCCTAATTCTTAAGACTAACTTAGATTTCTTTCAAAAGATAAGTCAAAATATTGTTCTCTTTTAAAAAGTTTTTTATTTTAAAAAAATTTTTTTTTTAGTTAGTATCTAACTATGTTAGTTTGTTAGTAAATCCTCCCCCCATACCTATCTCATGCATTGTCCTAAATGTATGAATGAATGTATGTATGCATGAAAAAGAAGAAAGGGGAGGAAAATATTACCTTAAGGTGGTGGTTCCGGTGGTGGTCTAATTGGTCCACGAAATGCGGCCCAATCGAATTTTTATGGAATTCGGAGGAACCCACCAGAAATCTCTCTTGTATAACCCACTAAAATGATGTATGTATGAACATTTTTTATTAAAAATTCCACCCTATATAATTTTCAAATTTCATAATTATTTTCAGAGTCAATTTTGTCAACCACCTTGTCCCAAAATGGAGTGTCAAAAGATAGAATGATTGACTTGGATTGAGGAAGTACGGGAACTAATACCGACTCAGGAAAGTAAGTCAAGTAAAGGTTCAGGAGTCGAGCTTGGTTCAAGAAGTGGGTCCAAATCAAGAAGTTGAAACTCAAGTCCACAATCATTTTCCCACAATGGAATATGACTTAATATTGGTGATTCAAGTTCAAGAATGACAGGTGTGGGAATCAAAACTGACTCTAAAATATTACTCAAATCGGGTAGCAAAATAGGAGTTAATATTGATTCGGGAATTTGAACTGGATTACAAATTTGAGAATCTAGGTCATATATCTCATTGAGTTCAATATCATAAAGTTGAGAACTGGCCAATTTGTCAATGGGACTTTCAAAAGTATGAAATTGGTCAAGTTCAATATGATGATCATAAAAGATTGGCGATTCAATTTGATAATGAATTGGCACAGGATCCAATGTTGACTCGAGAAAATTGAAATCAGGTGAGGATACCGGAGTCATTATTGAATCAGGAAGTAGAATTGAATCACTAAGTTGAGGTTTATGATTATATTCATTCTCAAGTTCTATTTCAGAAAAGGAAAAACTTGCCAAACTGTCAATGTCATTTTCAAAATTTAGAGTTTGGGCAAGTTCAAATGATTGTACTGAAATAGAATCTTGTTTTCCAAAACAAGATGACTCTTCAGCTCTAACAGAATGGTTAGTGACATCAGAAATGGTCAAACGGTGAGAACGTAGAGTTTGAACCATCATATCTATGTCATGATCACGAGCGATTCTAGCCTGAGTCATGCTTCAAGCATCTTTTCATAGTCGATTTGTTGGCCCAGAGGCCTTCCACTCTAGTTTTGATGATGATTAACTCATATAGTTATGTTTACTAATATTCTTGTGATTTTAGTTACAGATCTTTATTCAAGATATTAGTTGGTGATTAGCTTCAACAAGATGATTTTGAAGCCTTTCACAAGTGATTCGGTGCCCGAGCTTCAAGATCATACATTTGCACTCGGTGGATCACGGTTTGGGATCGAGTCGACTTGAAGATGGAAGATCGTCAAGAAGACTTAGGTATCCTAGTTTAGTTTAGTGTGTTTAGATCCATTTGTAAAGATAAGAATAGTTGATATCCTCAAGTGCACAACACACACAAGTTTTATGGTTTTGATATTGGTTTTCATGAATAGTTTGATCAAAACAAGTTTACTTGGTTTTATGTATAGTAGAAGTATTCTATTTATACATGCATGCTTAAACTTCTTAAACAAACTTATTTTGACTTTCCTATTCATGTATTGAAAAATCTAAGTTTGATAAAATACAAGTTTTGGTTTTTGATAAAAATTGTTAGACAAAAAAATAGTTCATATTGATTGATATTTGAGTTGAAATTTCTATAACATGTTTAGATATCAATGCAAAATTATAAAACTATTTTTGGGGATGTTTAAGTGTTTTACAAGTTTTATTAAAATATTTTTATAATGTTTCTGACCCAGACTGTGGCTGACAGGCTAGGTCGGTCGACCGCACGGTCGACCGAACCAAGGGTCGGTCGACCGTTGCGGTCGACCGACGTGCACAGCCTTGTGCACGTCTGGCAGACACATGGGCCGGTCGACCGGCCGGTCGACCGTACCAGAGAGCTTTGCTCTCTGTATCTGGACGGTCGACCGGGACGGTTGACCGGACAGAGAGGTCTGCTCTCTGTATCTGGGCGGCCGACCGGGCTGCTCCAACGGTCATATTTATGACCGTTGGCGGTCGACCGACCGGTCGACCGCAAGCCTGTTAGGCTGACAGATCAGCCTAACGGTTAGTTTCTTTGGACAGCCTATTTAAGCCCCAACTCTTGGGGACTTTGACAAGACTTTTGACAAGAAAATTTTTAGGGTTTCTCTAGTGTTTAAACAAGTTTTCAAAATAGTTTTTGTGCCAAAAAGCTTCATTTTATTTGTTTTAAGTGTTTTGTCTATTTCAAAGAAATTAGGTTTTGGGAATTGTTTTTGAGCTAAAATTTCTATATCATTTTTGGTATTTTCCCAAGAGTATTTCTTTGATCAAAACACTTTGTTTTACACACTTGAGCTTATCCTCTATCCTATTCTATAGGATCTTTTGTTTAGTGGAAAAGAGATAGTTTGAGGTTGATTGAGCCTCCAAGTTGTAAACCCTCCTTGTATTTGTGTATCCCTCTTTGGTAGAGGTTGATCAGAGTGGTGTTTGGATCCCTCTTCGGTAGAGGTGATTATGTTTGTTGTTGGCTACGGGCCTTATCCCTCTTCGGTAGAGGTGGATTGTGGTTGTATTGCCTTGGTGGCATTGTAAGGTTGAGAGAGGAGTTCGGTACTCCTTAGTGGATTGGAAATCCTTCACGGTGGTGAAGGCGGGGATGTAGAGCTAGGGGCTCGAACCTCGAAACATATCTTTGCCTTTGCGTTTGATCTAATATCTCTAACCCTCTCTCTTGTTTATTTGTGCAAAGCATCATTCATTCTTTCATATCATACATTGCTTGTGTTGTACCTTGCATTATTTCATATTGCTTATCATCCTTATATGCTTGGCTTGTTTGTGTGTACCTCACTTGTACTTAACCAACAAGAGCTTCACATAGCACCTCAACCCATATCTAGGGGAATCAAGAGGAGTTAGTCCAGAGCCCTTTACGGAGAATTCAGCTACACTTGTTGGTTCTATTAAGTGTGTTGCAATTTAGTTTTAAGCTTCCGCATTTAATTTAGTTCATTAGATTAGCATTACACCTATTCACCCCCCTAGGTGTTTTCATGATTGGTTCATCATTTTATTGTGATTGGACTTGAAAAGATGAAGTGTTGTGACAATCATGGTAAAATTGTGAGTCCGTCAAATTTTGGGATTGTGGCTTGGTCCACGCATCATCATGTCCAAGATTGAAAGTTTTCTATTATGTGATTGTTGCTTGGACTCATGCATACTCATTTCTATCATTTCCAATATTGATGGTTTCCTATTTTGAACTGATGGAACTGAGTATGAATCATGGAAATATTGTGGACAAGGTGGATAAGGAGGACAAAATGGTTAAAAATTGTACTCGGGGGAGGCGAATCCCCATGGACTCTGTGAAGAGTTGAAATTATTGTGGAAATTATGGTCATAAGATGGGGGGCATGGGTTATATTCATTCGGATAAGACCACTCCGGTACACTAAGTTGGTTAAAGTTATGATATGCCGGGTTGGTAATATCCGAAAAAGAGGTTGGTGTGTAATATGGATTACCATAAAAATTAGAAAAATTGTTGTTATAAGCCATATCACACAATAAAACACAAACAAAAAAAAACAAACAAATAAGCAAACAAAAAAAGAAAAAATTCTAATCTAAGTTATGGTAGACCTATGACCTAGACGACTCCTAACTGGTTAGATTGTCCACGGGAGTTATAATGCAGACTTTGACCATAAGCTAATCAGCCAGGTCAGGGCAAGATTGGTGGGAGGTTATCCGTCAAAGACGTTCCTTAATTAAGTAACCACCAACCTTCGGGCTTTCGGCCCTCAATCCCCTTCCTAGACACTGATTTGGCAGGAGTCAAATTCCAACACCGTTCCCCCTTAGGATAATCTCCTAATTGAGTCCGAGATGTCCCTAGGGCCAACGTCTACTCATTTTGTTAGGCTTGGGTTAGTGAGTGAGAAGATTGTTTGTGGGCTAAAGGAGGGTAATGACTTCCCACATATCTTATTTATAGGACAAGCCCATAAGTCAATTTAGTGCACGTGTAAAGCAATAGACAAATATTCACTCAAAAGCAGTAAATCAGCCAAGGGTGCTTCCTAGTCTATATGCAATGCGAACGTACCTTGTCTCCAGCACTCTTCAACAGAAATTAAAAAAAATTAAATAGACACGTGCCTATGATGCAAGAGTCTAATTTTTTTATTTTTCAACAAATAGGTTACTGTTAATTAATTAGCAGTGTGCAGGGTGATTACAGAGAAAACTTAACAGAACAGCAAGTCTAACTTTAAATTGCCAGCAACCTGCAGAAAATACAACGAGTAGTTCACAACTCAGGTCGCGTTTGCGCAGCTCTGTAGTAGGCTCTGCTGCTCTGCCTTCGAGGACAGAGGCACAGAGTTGCTATATGTCCTTTGCTGCAGTTATATTTCCTGTTCTCTGATCCTGCAAACAGAAAAAATAAATAAATAATTAGTTTTTTTAGAGAATAACTTACCATCCCTCCCCGGCAACGGCGCCAAAATTTGATTGAGATTTTCCTGCACAAAAAATACTGAATTTCAGATCTAAGAATTAGATGTGCAAGGTGCTCAATTCTACCGCAATAGTAAGTGGCTATGCGGGTCGTGATCCACAGGGAGGGACTAGCGATGGAAGCTTGTTTAGTAAGTTCTCTTTTATGCTACAATTAATAGTTGTTAAAGTCAGGTCAGAAAGAAAGCGGGAGATTAAGAAGATGGAGAAACTAGAAATGATATTTACAATGAAATTGAAAAAGTGTGAGAGATTGGGAATATTGTTGTGTTGGTGATTTACACTAAAATTAAAACAAAGAAAACTAAAAATTAAAAACATACTTACCTCTTCGGCATCTGCTTACCTTTGACCCGTATCGACGATGTACCTTGACTTGAAGGCGAGCGAAGCATGGCAGATGAGATCTTCCCCATTCCCGATCTACACTATGAAATGAAAGGGCGAGCTATACTAACACAGAAACGGATGTCCATCATCATAAGCCATCAATGACACTTGCAAGGAGAAGGCAACTTCGAGGCTATCTGTTTCATTTGGATCCACAAACACAAAAGAGGAAGCGAACAAAAACAAGAGTAGAAAAGAAAAGAAAATCTCGATTCGATTCAAATAACAATGAAAGAAGAGATCACTTACACTGGTGTCACCTGCAGTACAAGCTTGCTCTCATTCCTCCATGAAAGTATCCTCTCCTCTCAGTTACATAATAAAACAAAAATTACATGAAAGAAAATAAAAACCTAAGTTACAAACTATAAATTAGCCTAAGTTCTACTTTCCCGTCTCTGGATCTTGCCCTCTCTCTGTTGCTATACAGAGGTATTTATAGGAGAAAACCACAGGATAAGAAGCATTTGAAGATAAGAGGAGCAAAATATCTCTGAATTTGAATTCTTCTTTTATCTCCAAACTTGTTTTGACTTATCCATAGAAGTTCAAATCTGTCCTGCAACTTGTTATCATGTTGATTGCCAAATATGGCTAATCTTCTGATTAAACGGGAAAGTTTGATCAATATAAGAGTTGTAGGCCTTCAAGTCTTCTTTCTGGAGCATCTTAAATCATTGGATTTGAATATCTGTAACAAAAGTTATGATCTGAATAGTAAAACGTGTACAGTCTAAATCCGAATTTTTTGAAACAATTTTATCTTTAAACTCTTCTCCTTTTATCTTTAGCCTTGTCTTGCAAGCAACTAGGGTTGAGCAGAAGTCCATCCTTTTCCTCTTCTTTTAGCAATTAGGAGTTCTTTCTTATCCTTCCTTTTCTTCACTTAGATTTTAAATAAAGAGTTTAAAAATTCAAGTTTCGATTAGGTTAGATAATAAGAAACTTCTAAATTACTACAACTTTTGCACATGGTTTGCACATGGGCTTTTTGGGCTTCTGGGCTTCATTTAGGCTTTATTCTTTTATTTAAATAATTACTCAAGGCCTGCACACATTAAATAATAAAACATTAGTAATAGTGCATAATTAAAAGAATAAATAGGAAAATATGATAGTGAATGTGGTGATAAATATGCACTTTTTACTACCTATCATTCATATTGTTTTTATCTTTATATGGTTGATATATTGTGTGCTTAATTGTTATATACTTGGGGATTATTTGCTAACACTTGTATTCAACCAAGAGAGCCAACGCGGCACCTCAACTCTTATTTAGAGGAATCTTGAGGAGTTAATCTAGAGCCCTTCACGGGGAATCCGGCTACACTCTTGTGTTATACTTGGTGTTTTAGCTTAAGAAGTTTTTGTTTGCATAAATAAGCTTTAATTCTGCATAAATTGACCATTAGATTAGCTACTCACCTATTCACCCCCTCTAGGTGATTACACAAATGACTACTTGAAATCAAGTTAACAGAGAGATTCTCAAACATCGCTCCCACACTGACATCTGACTCCCACTCAGAGGAAGAGGTAGAGTGTGACGGGATCCGGTTTGTTGTCTTCAGATCGAATCGATGTAGAAGGTGGAGGTGTAACATATCCCAACCCCCTACGTGTTTTGTCATAGTAATTTGCCGGTTTTCCTTTTGGTAAGAAATTACGTAGAAAACCAGGTCATCCTTTTCTGAAATTCAGGCTACTCTTGCACTGCAGGCTGTATCCCTTTTTTCTCATCATATGCCGTGCTGATCGTGCATAATGGAAAAACTACGGGGGCTCTAAGTCTAAACTTGAATCTGTGACCTCAGACCTTCGTAGTTGGGCTCTACCGAATATTACTGGGGATTGACTCCTTTTGGATGGAGGGATCACGAAGACGGATCCTTCCGCACATTCCACAGATGTACCTGACATGCTTGATTTATGCAAGGGTAAGTGTAGAGAGCTATTGGCAACCGATTCAAATAATCTGACACTCACAGGATAATCAAAGATAACATTGTCATTAATCACCCATTCATCATCATCCTCAGAGGGATTATTACATTGAGGATTATTGAAACATGATATAATTGGTTCACCGATCAAAGTAGCTGGCATGTCTCCTTCATACTCTGAATCTGCATCATTGCCACTGTCGTCGTTGTCAGGCAATGGTTCTTTTGATGTTTTACCAATTTCCTGATATAGGAGGGCATCAGTAAAGTAGTTTTTCACCCCTTTAAACGGTTATTTCTCAGTGAACACTATTTGTACCGTTGTATCATCCTCCATATCTTTGAAGCATTGGTGTAGAGTAGAGGGAATAATCCAGTTAGCGTGGATCCAAGGTCGTCCTAATAATAAGTTATATGAAGTGTCAGCGTCAATGACATAACACGTCACTTTTGATTTCAGATTCCTGATTCAATAAGGGAGTCGAATCTTTCCAAGTGGGTAACTACTCCCTGCGTTAAAACTGTATATCGTCGTAGTGATTGCGGACAACCGATACAGCGGTATGCCAAGGAAGTAGAGGAGCCATTTGGGGATAATACTGAGTGCAGACCCTGGATCAACCTGTACCCTTTCGATGCATGTCAAACCGATGTATCTGGTATAGTACAAAGGTCGATCGTGTTTATTATCCTTGAGGAGCATATCCTCACCTGTGAAAGTAATAACAGGTACCTTTAACTAGACATGATGACATTCAGAACACGAGGGTTGAGTGTCATCCCTAGGGGCTTCTGGCATATGTGTCAGAAATGATTCTGAATTAGCCAGTGCATCCCTGAGTGCTTCTCTTGTCTCCTTCGAGAGATGAAGCAGCTCATGTATGGTGATATGAATGGGGATATTGGCAAGTTGTGCCAATATGTCAAAACAAAAAGGGATATTAAGTCCTGGGCCTGAAGGTTTCTTTAGGACATGGTCAAACCAGACTTCTTTCTGCTTCTCTTTTCCCAAGGTCAGGACCGGAGCTTGTATGGGTACTTGTACCGATGTCGTTTGTTGTTGTGTCTCGTCAGTAATTTGCTCATACTATTTTAAGTATAATTTTTCAGATCGAGTACCCGTCATCTAAGATACATCTGCCTGTGTTGTGCAAGCATGCCTCTCACTTTCAGAATCGCTAAGAGAAGCTGTTGTCACATTATCCTCATCTCGCAGGATAGAGATAGCGTTGCAAGATTTGTCCTTCGACTTGGACTTCTTCGAATCCCATTGTTTGTCTGGGCAAGGTCTGGGTGTATCCACATGATTTTCCATATTTTTAATGTCAAGGGAACGAGATTCTTAGTCTCTTAATATTTAGTAGAAGGATCATTTATTTCCAACCGTGCTTCAGGGAATGGAAAAGACCCGTCAGGAACTGTGACTTTTGGGGTCTTGCCAAACTCGAGGGTTACCATATTTGCAGTGACTTTCTTTTGTCCCGACTTTAGCGTTAGAACCCCGGCATCGACCAAAGCCTGAATTTTGTCCTTTAGGACAAAGCACTTGTTAGTAGGATGATGAACCATCCTATGGAAGAGACAATAATTGGGATCGTAGGTGCGTCCCACTTCATTAGGGCGTCGGGTCTCTAGCAGTTTTAATTTATTCCATTTGTGGAGTAAATGAAATATTGTGACCACCTGGTCATCTTTGAAGGAGTATTATTTCAGAGGAAACTTAAACTTCTGATTATTGACGCTGCTCTTCTTGGTCTTAAGAGGACGTCTCCTGATAATTCGACGGACATGGTCTCTTTCTCTTTGACTTGGGAAGATTGTGCCATGTCACCGCCCCCCTTATTATTCATACTCCATTTGCCTTTAGGGGTAGATGGTTCAAACTTTTTAGCTGACTTTTCAGCTATTTCAGCTTGCTCTACAAATTCCTTCCATGTATGGGCTTTGACAGCTCCCATATGAATCTCTACTTGGTCCAGAAAGTTATGCCTACATGTCGCAAGAGTATGGGCAATGACATCCCTACTGGGCACATCGGAGATAAATTTTTGAACTGCTCAATGTAGTCACAAATAGATTCTCCTTTCCTCTATACAGTGGAGAGGAGTTTATCCATGGTTATCTCAGTGTCGTCCTTGTAAAAATGAGAAAGAAATTGAGTTTCTAAGTCGATCCAGGAATTGATAGAGCCTGGAGGAAGGCTTCGGAACCATTCAAATGCTACCCCCTTTAGGGTGCCAATGAATAGCCTGGCCATGATATCATCATTACCTACTACATTACTGGTCTACGATCGAAAGTAGTAAATGTGCTAATTTGGTGAGCTCTTACCATCATATGAGTGCAGCGTTGGTGACTTAAACTTTAGAGGATATGAGACTGAATCCCATTCCAAGGGGTAAGGACGGACTGCCCCTACTTTCTTCAGTTCATCCGATTAGGCTGGGGATGCAACTGAGCTTGGATGCCTTTAAGAACTTCAGCATCCATAGAAGAACTTTCCTTTAAATTCTCAGTCTTAGGTTGCTCTTCATCATTATGTTCTTCCTCATTATAATTATTCCCGGTATCATTGTTATTTCAGTTAGTGAGGAGTTGAGCAAGCATCTGTTGAATATTGTCCAAGGCTTCTTGTTGGGCCTTTGAGGTTTGCTCTTGAGCTTCCAACCGTCGACGGAGGTCATCATTACCGTCATCAGCCATATGCACTGACACTCTATCCGTTCGTATCGAGCTGACTGTTGCCGAAGATGCATACCCACATACCCACTATCTTTCTCCTCCTCATCAGACCATTAGAATAAACTTCTCAATGGTTCTGGTGATGTTACTCCAGTCGAGGAGGATGGCTGCTCATAATTGTTGGGTTGCTACCCGAGATCTTGTGCTTTGGAACACACCTTCTTCGTCTACCAAGACTTGGCCTAAGCCAGGGCTATAGTCCAGGTCTAGAGAACTGAAGGAAGGGGAGTTAGCACCACGCGGCACTCATCTGCCCCTATTCGGTTCACGTCCCCTTCCGATCATGTTGACAGATGCAAAGTGCAGATCTGGTAGATTTCGTGATATGCTCCTTTTGTGATGCTTCACAGGAGCTTGCACCGATAGTCGATTAAAAACTGACTGTCGGCTTGGAAGGGTGGCGGGCACTGGTCTTAGTCGGCAATGGACTGAATGGACCGTCACCAATTGACATCCACTTGTTCACAACAAGAGGGAGAAGTCTGGAGTTGTTCTAACTTCCGCTTATTCGTCAAGAACTCTCATAGATCAGTGTTAACTAAACTTAAATGATCCAGCACGGAGACTCGAGCGGATCGTTCATTGATATGTACATGTGATTTTGAAATCACCTTTTTGCTTATAGTTCCATTTGCGGGGGCGGACTTAGCACCAGAGGGCTTGGAAGTGAAGCACAGGACGAGGCCTCATTCTTTGCATTACCGCAAAGGTGGTTAGCACTGCATAGTGCTTTAGTTCTAGCTTTGCAGCTGAGAACTCTAGTAGCACCCTTGGGCACTGAAGCTGCATAAGCACCGTTATGAGCACCCAGGAATGATCCTTTAAGTTTGCTCTGAAGAGCAGATTTTACGCTGGAGGATTTTGAGAGTGAAGCACGCTGTAGTGCTTTGTTCGCAACCTTCTTGCGAAGGTAGCTAGCACTGCGGAGTGCTTCAGTTCCAGTCTTGTGGCTGCGAACTTCGTATGTACTAGAGGTACTGGCGCTGAGTTAGCCAAGCATTGGTAACTTCGCTCGTGAGAAGGAAGTTGGCGCAAGGAGTCACTGCTTCTAGATTAGGGGAAGCTAGAGTTACCAATTTAGCCTCACGGCTAATAGCCTCGGTGAAGCTGCCAAATCGGATAGGTAGTTTGCCTTTGTCTTCTCGTGATAGGCGAAGTTGTGGTGGAGCTTTGCCTAAAGCATCACACGGAGCTTTCTGCCTTGGCCTCCACATCTGCTTGGGAAGCGAAGATTTAGGTTCGCAGGGAACCTGATTAGCCTTACTTAAGGCACATGTAGCCACAGTGGAGGCTGTGAGGAGTTGGGATGAGGTTCGTCCAGTTACCTGCCCGGCTACGGCTGGCTTCTGCTCGGAAGCCTTGGCCACGAGTTCTTTCTGTACTTCCAAGTGCAGAGCACTGGACTACCCTTAGAGAGCAATTCTTTGAATTTTTCTTGGTCGAAATTAATGACCAAGTTTTCGAAAATGACGGGCTCAAGACTCTGATCATTGCATTGTGACACTGACTCCTTGTTGCGCCAGAAGATGGATTTCCCCAGCGGAGTCGCCATCTTGTTTTCCATCGAAAAATTGATTCAGAGAAACTTACAAAAAGAGATCGAGGAGCGAAATTACAAGTACTTCTTTAAAAAGAAAATTACAAGCAGATCTCCTCTGAGATTTCTAAGAAAATGTACCGGTAGGAATCTGATCAGCGCGTGATCACTTTATCTCTTTGAGATGCAATTGATCAAGACTGCCTCCTAATAAGAATCCCTTATCTTGGTTCAGGGAATCGGAGAACCGAAGATCAGTAGAGCACTTTTGCTTGGAATTCTACTCTTTTCAAGCCAATCTCCTCTCTATCCGTCTGTCTGCCTCTGTGTGTGTCTTGTTGAATCAGTCAGGGACCTATTTATAGCTAAAGGTGGGGAGTAACCGCCCCCTTGAATTAAGCAAGACTGAATCAGCCATTAGCTCACAAATAACCTTGCCGCGAAACTCTTTGCGAGCTTCTGGAGAAGCTAGAGGGTCATGCGAACATCCTCATGCCGTTATGGCTTAGTTGTCTCCACTTAATATGGGACGAAGTGGGTGGGTGTGACCGCCCACTTAAAGTGGCGTTAATCTCATTAAATTAGTGGGGTTCACCCATTAATCCCTCATGGGATTTTGAAACGGTCAATTTGATGACCTAGCAAAGCCTACTACGGAGCTAGATCATGCGGAGCTAGCTCATAGTTTCAGGCAAAGTTACTTTTAGAGCCTCGTGCGAAGCTAAGACTCAGCTCATAGCAGAGCTATGACTTAGCTAGGGATAGTGCCTCTGGCGCAAATCTCTTGGATCAGCCTCCGGCGGGGCTAAATGGGAAGCTTCATGTGAAGCTGATAGTTTAGCTTCAAAGCGAGGCTACCAGGCTTAGGCGAAGCTTTTAGTTTCATGCGGAGCTACAAAGCTTACCTTGGGGTTATGGTCAGGCTAAGTATTGAGCTAGCTTAGCGTCTTAGGCTTGCTTGGATCTCTTCAAAGGCAACTTTGGCTTACTATCTGCTTTACTAGATTAGTAATGTCCATATTGCTGCCTCATCTCTGGTCATCAGCTTGTCTTCAACTTATCTTTTGTAGATGTCTATATGTTAGACGTCGTTTAGACCGTTGAAGATGAATGTGGGAGACCTGTCTTTTTCGAGTGTCAACACTATTCTGTGCCCCTATTCTTGAAAGTAGGAAACAAAATTTCAAAAATTGCAGTACAAAAGTTGAAATTTTTGTTGGACTATTAAAAACTCCTTTCTGCAGGACATATTGCTTGTAAAAATAAAGTTTTGTGTATTATTCTTGCTATATTTTATATTCACACTCCCTGTTTTTAATCTAACAGTAATTTGAGTCATTGTTAATTACCTAAAAATCGTTTAGACTTGCATTTTAGGCATTTGTCTAATTACGTTTCTTTTACAATTACAGTTGAAGATAGCTGGCGACAAGGTACATATGCATAGCATATAGTTAGGAAACATTCTTGGGTGATATTTGAAAACACCTAGAGGGGGTGAGTGAATAGGTGTAAATGATAATCTAACAATCCTTTCAAAACAAGTAAGAATGAATGATGCAATGATCTCTCAAAATAAGACTAGAAGCCGAATGCCCTGTGAAGGGTTCTGAACTCCTTCCTCGTTATTCCTCTAGATAAGAGTTAGAGGTACGTATTGGAATCTTGTTGTATGAGAATTGATCGACAAGTTAGCACAAAATGAATTGGAAGCAATAATGAAGTGCACACAAAGTATATCACAAGTAATGGAAGCAATATCACAAGCTTGAAATAAAAAGCAATAGAGAGCAATGAAAATAGAGAACTGTAACGCCCCGATCCTAAGGATACGGAGACGTTATGGCGACGCATATACGCGAGGAAAATACCCCACGTATATACGCTAAGCCTAAATTGTAACCTGAACAAGCTATAATCAGAACTATAATAATCAAGGACCACGGCAATAATACATATAAGACTACACATGATAGCAATGAATAACAGGAAGAAAATGGCAGCTGAACAGAAGTCAAAGGTGATATATAGGAAACAAAGAATAATAACAAGAATAAAATGCAAGTATAGCAGAATCAAAGGGAGAGGACCCAAGCTCCTCGCAAGGCGTACCGTCACATCGAATCCTACACATTAGAACAACCGTCCAAAAGCTGGACGTGCAAATCCAGGGTCGTCAGAACGCGACCATAGTGAGTGTGTGTGTAAAGGGAAAGCTCGTGCAGAAGAACAATGTGCATAGATAATAGTAAGAACAACTGCAGTCTAAATAACAAAATAAATAACTGAACAGTAACATATATGATAAAAACATGAATACAAGTAGCAGATAAATGGCACAACTGTAATTATGCAATCAATGTCAAAATAGGTATCCATCACATGTCACTAAACTGGTATCCAAGTCTGGTCATAAGTCTAGTCCTGGTTACAATCATGTGGTCCTGGTTACAATCATGTATACAGTCATGTGTCATAAGGCAGGGTAACCATTCAGTGTATAACACAATATGTTCATTCAATTCATTCAATAACAATCAGTAATGTTCTACGTTATCTTCGTCACTTTCCCATCGGCGTCCCACAACATCCGACAGTTCACCCTGGAGCCCGCACATCCAGTAGAACTCATCCGAACTCCGATATGCGGGTATCATTGTTCGAATAGGGAAAGAGAACCAAATAACATGAGTCCTAGAAGTTATCATCATACAAGTGCGTGTGGATGCTAATAGGCACTGAGAATGCAATATCACGCTAACACCAGGTGGCACAATCAGTAAATAGCCCTACAGATTCAAGAGGTGGCCCCCACAGATTCAAGAGGTGGCCCCCACCACGTGTGTGGTGTGGCACTTTGCTCCGTGTGGCACTTTGTTCTGAGGGGAATGGATTCTAGAGGTGGCCCCCACGGATTCAAGAGGTGGCCCCCACCATGTGTATGATGTGGCACTTTGTTCCGTGTGGCACTTAGTTCCATTCAGGATCCACCAGACGCTAGTACGATTGTGGGATACATCCTCGTCATCCCGACACCAGGCGGCAAACCGCCGGACGCCGGTTTGACTGTGCTATTAACAGGTCAACAGTACATGGGACATGGATACAGGGGGTACAGGAGTACTAGATGTCAAGTAACAGTGATACAGTCATATGTCAAGGTCCAGTGAAAGGTGTCTAGTGTACAGTCAGTGAGGTAATGCCATCAATAACAATCAATACCTTATGCTACTTCAATTATTGGGATGCTACTGGACAGTAACAATATCAGTACAGTAATAATCAATCAGTAATCGTATACACGGTGAACAATATCAGTAACAGTAACAGTAACCGTGTATACGATGAACAATAGGACTGTACCGTGGTTACGGTCAAACAATCATTTCCCAGTAACTTCAATAATATGGATTCAATAACAGTAACAGTCTAGCTACTGCTCAACGAACAGTCTCAACTAAAGCTGACCATAATCTCATCCATCCATACTAGAGAGATATCAGTAACTAATCCATCAACTTATAGTCTCAATACAATCCTCATGAGTCATTAAGTATCAGTCCGTATCGGGTAATCCAAAACGGTAACTACTATATCAATGAATCTGTAATTAGTCCTCTCCTCAACACCAATATGTTCTAATCCTATAACCCTCAATAACTGAGATCAAATAATAACTATTATCAAACTCCAAGATGTAGATCACCATCATAATAAATCATCTCTATTAACTGAAATAATCAATAACCAATCATGAAGTATATGGTATGTCCTCGAGATCAACTAGTCAATACATATTGAATTATATCTAAACAGTCAACATCTTCAATATGTAATCTAGAATATCTACTCTTGGTAATCAACATCAACAACATATCATCTAACAGATCCCAAATACCTACAACGTCAATCTCACCACAATACAAGACAGACTCCAATAAAAGGAATATAGATCCTGGATAACCTCCAACTCAAGATCAATTTAAGTCACAACTCAATTAATTCAGTCATATCTGATATTGTCCTCAAATACTCAACTAATAATGTCATGTCTAACTACTGATCATCATTCAATGTAAATAGCATAAGTCCCAGATCAATCCAAAGTCATCATATCCAACTCACATTCCCAACAGTTACCTGATCGTCAAGTATCAATATACATCAATGAATCTGATATAATAATTATCATTCCAACATATATCCATAATCAAGCAGCTCTCTCACTCTTAACAATTTAATCTGATTCCCAAATCCTCAAGTATCCACACTTCTATTAAGATTAAACATGATATCCCAATACTCGGTATCACAACATATACATACATCTAAGTTCTATTAGATCAAGTCATTACCACCAATATCCATCTCAATTACCCTCATGCTACATCCTGATATGTCTACAACCATACTCTAGATATACATAGGACAAACATGGGGTTCTAACATGTATCAAAAATCATGCATATCATATTCCTATACATCCAACATGTAAAATAAACGGGAGATGACAACTCACATCCGTGCTAAATAATCTCTACACATAATCATGTAACACATGTGCACTACACAACAAATTACATCACATACATAAACATGTCTATGATCACTAAATTAATTAAAGAGAGAGAAAGAGAGAGAGAGACACTCACCTGAAATGATGCTATTTTGGAACCGAATCGCCGTCTGGCCTCCACTGTATGAACCGGTATTGATCTACGGATCATCCCATGGATCGGTCTTCGAATCTCCTGTGTGTCGGGTCCACAACGACACGAATCCGAATCGGGTCCGAGTCTCCTGCAACTGGTCCGGATCTCACCAAATGGACCCGAAATGCTGTGACATGCAACCGAACACACAAATAAATATAAATATACACTACACACACTCCCGAGCAACTCGACACATACATGTACACCCACGTACACATACACATGCAAGTATACACATACCTACACCCATACATATATATATACATAAACCCACCTTTACATAATTATATAAATACATTACTATATACATTAATAAAACACACACACACCATGCAAAAAGCCCCACACATAATAATTTTCCCACATACACACTCACGCACACACTCACCATGCAACAAAAGATGCACATAATCAAAACTTTGCATGTACAATGAAATACTTACCCACATGAAGAAAATTCAAGCATGTCGTCGGGGAACTTGCGGCGCGCCGACGGAGGCTCCGACGGAGGCGTACGGAGCCGCGGAGAGTGTCGTTGGATAGAGCAACTCGCCGTGAAGGGCGTGGGGTGCGCTCGCGCTCGACGACGGCGATCGACGGCGTCCCGCGGAGAGCCCGAAAATGGTTCGGAGTAGGATTTTGCCGCACACAAGAATTACCCACATGCAAATCAAATACCTATAGCAACACACATTAATTAAATTATAGTTAGTACATGCTTTCTACACCAACCAATCAAAATCACTCACACCTATAATTAATTAACCCATACATCTATAAATAATCAAAATGACCCATCTCATTTGGGAGAAAGAGAGGCTCACGGCCAAAGGTGGAGGATGCAAAGGATCACCAATTTAGCAAGGTGCACAATTAATTACATATACATAATTCAACAATACATATTTATTTAATTAAAATAATCTAACATATGAAAATGATGGGGAGAAAGATAATCACCCAGGCTTGAGGATGAGGTGCGGTTTGGTCACGGGGAAGCTCGGTTGGGGGGAGAAGCTTGCTCGGCCAATAGCTTGGCTGATCTCACGCACAAAGAGGAGAGGTAATGTGTGATTGGTGTTGTTGCTTGGGTGAAGCTCAGAGGAAGAGGGAGGATAAGTTGCAGTACATATGCGAAAGGAGACATGTGCATGGGCGTGCGGCAAGGAGCAGGCCCAGTTGTTGTCTCTGGATGCCACGGGGTGAGTGCACGGCTGTGGGGATCCCAGAGGTGATGGAAAGTTAGCTGTGGATGCGGCTGTTGGGGCTTCGGGGCTGCAGGCCATGAAGGCTGAGGAGGGGCTCCGTCGATCAATGGAGAAGGAAGTGGCTACTGTGCGCGCATGAGGAGGAAGAGGGCAGCCAAAGGGCTGTGGGGGATCCGAGCTCGAGTGCTGGAGGGTGGTCCGGCCATGGAGCTTGGCCTGGGCGGCCATGGGCTGTGCGTTGCCAGCAAGGGGAGCGGCCTGGATCTGGGTGCTGGCGGCTGGATTTGTTGGAGGGTGATGGAGATTAGATTAGGGTTTAGAATTAGGATTATATATAGATGGGTAATTGGGTATGGGTTTGAGGTTGGATTCAAATAGATAAATGGGTAGGATTAGATAATGGGTTTGAGGGTATGGGCTTGACTAATGGGCTTGGATAAATAGAGATATGAAATGCGATAATAATAATGCTAATAAAACACTAATAAAATAACCATTATACTAATAATAAAATAGATAAGTAATACTAACACAAACAATAATTAGCAATACTAATTACAATAATAATAATATTAATCTATAATAATAATAATAATAAAAATAATAATTAACAATGAAATGATAATAGAAATATCTACTACAATAATATCAATCAATAATAGTAATAACAATAAATAATGATCATAATAAAAGAATAATAATAATAATGGAAATAACTACTAATAATATTAACAACTAATAGAAATAAAATAATAATAATAGTTAGCAAAGAAATGTAAATGATAAATAATGGTAAACATAAAACTAAATTACTATTTACTATCTCAAAAATAACTTGCATATTTAATAATAATAATCACAGGAAACATAATAAATTAAGTTGAATAAATAAAAATACTCAGTAATTAAAAATAAATACTTGAAGGAAATAAAATACAGTAGTTTAGATTAGGGATATTACATTCTACCCACCTTAATAAAAATTTCGTCCTCGAAATTCAAATAGGGTAGGGAATGATAAAAATCAAAGATTAAGAGAGAACACAACAATCGTCCACGTTGCCTCGTTGGGACCCCACGATTCCGCTGCGCGCTCTGATCTCTGCTACCAGCTTCAACAAGAGTAACCAATCTCAAGAGATAAGATCAGAAAAATAGAATCGATAAGAAAAATAGGAATCAAGATGGAACCAAGATTGCTCTAGAAGAAGAGATGCAATCAGAGATATCAAAAGATCGAAGTGATGGATTTTCAAGGGAGACGGTCAAATCCAAATGGAGTCAATATCATCATGTGAATAGTATATGTATATTGCAGTGTCAACATAACTGTCTCAGGTTACAGGTAGGAACTAGGTTCTCTTTTATGTCGAACCTGGGCTCTGATACCACTCTGTAACGCCCCGATCCTAAGGATACGGAGACGTTATGGCGACGCATATACGCGAGAAAAATACCCCACGTATATACGCTAAGCCTAAATTATAACCTGAACAAGCTATAATCAGAACTATAATAATCAAGGACCACGGCAATAATACATATAAGACTACACATGATAGCAATGAATAACAGGAAGAAAATGGCAGCTGAACAGAAGTCAAAGGTGATATATAGGAAACAAAGAATAATAACAAGAATAAAATGCAAGTATACCAGAATCAAAGGGAGAGGACCCAAGCTCCTCGCAAGGCGTACCGTCACATCGAATCCTGCACATTAGAACAACCGTCCAAAAGCTGGACGTGCAAATCCAGGGTCGTCAGAACGCGACCATAGTGAGTGTGTGTGTAAAGGGAAAGCTCGTGCAGAAGAACAATGTGCATAGATAATAGTAAGAACAACTGCAGTCTAAATAACAAAATAAATAACTGAACAGTAACATATATGATAAAAACATGAATACAAGTAGCAGATAAATGGCACAACTGTAATTATGCAATCAATGTCAAAATAGGTATCCATCACATGTCACTAAACTGGTATCCAAGACTGGTCATAAGTCTAGTCCTGGTTACAATCATGTGGTCCTGGTTACAATCATGTATACAGTCATGTGTCATAAGGCAGGGTAACCATTCAGTGTATAACACAATATGTTCATTCAATTCATTCAATAACAATCAGTAATGTTCTACGTTATCTTCGTCACTTTCCCATCGGCGTCCCACAACATCCGACAGTTCACCCTGGAGCCCGCACATCCAGTAGAACTCATCCGAACTCCGATATGCGGGTATCATTGTTCGAATAGGGAAGAGAACCAAATAACATGAGTCCTAGAAGTTATCATCATACAAGTGCGTGTGGATGCTAATAGGCACTGAGAATGCAATATCACGCTAACACCAGGTGGCACAATCAGTAAATAGCCCTACAGATTCAAGAGGTGGCCCCCACAGATTCAAGAGGTGGCCCCCACCACGTGTGTGGTGTGGCACTTTGCTCCGTGTGGCACTTTGTTCTGAGGGGAATGGATTCTAGAGGTGGCCCCCACGGATTCAAGAGGTGGCCCCCACCATGTGTATGATGTGGCACTTTGTTCCGTGTGACACTTAGTTCCATTCAGGATCCACCAGACGCTAGTACGATTGTGGGATACATCCTCGTCATCCCGACACCAGGCGGCAAACCGCCGGACGCGGTTTGACTGTGCTATTAACAGGTCAACAGTACATGGGACATGGATACAGGGGGTACAGGAGTACTAGATGTCAAGTAACAGTGATACAGTCATATGTCAAGGTCCAGTGAAAGGTGTCTAGTGTACAGTCAGTGAGGTAATGCCATCAATAACAATCAATACCTTATGCTACTTCAATTACTGGGATGCTACTGGACAGTAACAATATCAGTACAGTAATAATCAATCAGTAATCGTATACACGGTGAACAATATCAGTAACAGTAACAGTAACCGTGTATACGATGAACAATAGGACTGTACCGTGGTTACGGTCAAACAATCATTTCCCAGTAACTTCAATAATATGGATTCAATAACAGTAACAGTCTAGCTACTGCTCAACGAACAGTCTCAACTAAAGCTGACCATAATCTCATCCATCCATACTAGAGAGATATCAGTAACTAATCCATCAACTTATAGTCTCAATACAATCCTCATGAGTCATTAAGTATCAGTCCGTATCGGTGTAATCCAAAACGGTAACTACTATATCAATGAATCTGTAATTAGTCCTCTCCTCAACACCAATATGTTCTAATCCTATAACCCTCAATAACTGAGATCAAATAATAACTATTATCAAACTCAAGATGTAGATCACCATCATAATAAATCATCTCTATTAACTGAAATAATCAATAACTAATCATGAAGTATATGGTATGTCCTCGAGATCAACTAGTCAATACATATTGAATTATATCTAAACAGTCAACATCTTCAATATGTAATCTAGAATATCTACTCTTGGTAATCAACATCAACAACATATCATCTAACAGATCCCAAATACCTACAACGTCAATCTCACCACAATACAAGACAGACTCCAATAAAAGGAATATAGATCCTGGATAACCTCCAACTCAAGATCAATTTAAGTCACAACTCAATTAATTCAGTCATATCTGATATTGTCCTCAAATACTCAACTAATAATGTCATGTCTAACTACTGATCATCATTCAATGTAAATAGCATAAGTCCCAGATCAATCCAAAGTCATCATATCCAACTCACATTCCCAACAGTTACCTGATCGTCAAGTATCAATATACATCAATGAATCTGATATAATAATTGTCATTCCAACATATATCCATAATCAAGCTCAGCTCTCTCACTCTTAACAATTTAATCTGATTCCCAAATCCTCAAGTATCCACACTTCTATTAAGATTAAACATGATATCCCAATACTCGGTATCACAACATATACATACATCTAAGTTCTATTAGATCAAGTCATTACCACCAATATCCATCTCAATTACCCTCATGCTACATCCTGATATGTCTACAACCATACTCTAGATATACATAGGACAAACATGGGGTTCTAACATGTATCAAAAATCATGCATATCATATTCCTATACATCCAACATGTAAAATAAACGGGAGATGACAACTCACATCCGTGCTAAATAATCTCTACACATAATCATGTAACACATGTGCACTACACAACAAATTACATCACATACATAAACATGTCTATGATCACTAAATTAATTAAAGAGAGAGAAAGAGAGAGAGAGAGACACTCACCTGAAATGACGCTATTTTGGAACCGAATCGCCGTCTGGCCTCCACTGTATGAACCGGTATTGATCTACGGATCATCCCATGGATCGGTCTTCGAATCTCCTGTGTGTCGGGTCCACAACGACACGAATCCGAATCGGGTCCGAGTCTCCTGCAACTGGTCCGGATCTCACCAAATGGACCCGAAATGCTGTGACATGCAACCGAACACACAAATAAATATAATATACACTACACACACTCCCGAGCAACCTGACACATACATGTACACCCACGTACACATACACATGCAAGTATACACATACCTACACCCATACATACATATATATACATAAACCCACCTTTACATAATTATATAAATACATTACTATATACATTAATAAAACACACACACACCATGCAAAAAGCCCCACACATAAATAATTTCCCACATACACACTCACGCACACACTCACCATGCAACAAAACATGCACATAATCAAAACTTTGCATGTACAATGAAAATACTTACCCACATGAAGAAAATTCAAGCATGTCGTCGGGGAACTTGCGGAGCGCCGATGGAGGCTCCGACGGAGGCGTACGGAGCCGCGGAGAGTGTCGTTGGATAGAGCAACTCGCCGTGAAGGGCGTGGGTTGCGCTCGCGCTCGACGACGGCGATCGACGGCGTCCCGCGGAGAGCCCGAAAATGGTTCGGAGTAGGATTTTGCCGCACACAAGAATTACCCACATGCAAATCAAATACCTATAGCAACACACATTAATTAAATTATAGTTAGTACATGCTTTCTACACCAACCAATCAAAATCACTCACACCTATAATTAATTAACCCATACATCTATAAATAATCAAAATGACCCATCTCATTTTGGGAGAAAGAGAGGCTCACGGCCAAAGGTGGAGGATGCAAAGGATCACCAATTTAGCAAGGTGCACAATTAATTACATATACATAATTCAACAATACATATTTATTTAATTAAAAATAATCTAACATATGAAAATGATGGGGAGAAAGATAATCACCCAGGCTTGGATGAGGTGCGGTTTGGTCACGGGGAAGCTCGGTTGGGGGGAGAAGCTTGCTCGGCCAATAGCTTGGCTGATCTCACGCACAAAGAGGAGAGGTAATGTGTGATTGGTGTTGTTGCTTGGGTGAAGCTCAGAGGAAGAGGGAGGATAAGTTGCAGTACATATGCGAAAGGAGACATGTGCATGGGCCGTGCGGCAAGGAGCAGGCCCAGTTGTTGTCTCTGGATGCCACGGGGTGAGTGCACGGCTGTGGGGATCCCAGAGGTGATGGAAAGTTAGCTGTGGATGCGGCTGTTGGGGCTTCGGGGCTGCAGGCCATGAAGGCTGAGGAGGGCTCCGTCGATCAATGGAGAAGGAAGTGGCTACTGTGCGCGCATGAGGAGGAAGAGGGCAGCCAAAGGGCTGTGGGGGATCCGAGCTCGAGTGCTGGAGGGTGGTCCGGCCATGGAGCTTGGCCTGGGCGGCCATGGGCTGTGCGTTGCCAGCAAGGGGAGCGGCCTGGATCTGGGTGCTGGCGGCTGGATTTGTTGGAGGGTGATGGAGATTAGATTAGGGTTTAGAATTAGGATTATATATAAGATGGGTAATTGGGTATGGGTTTGAGGTTGGATTCAAATAGATAAATGGGTAGGATTAGATAATGGGTTTGAGGGTATGGGCTTGACTAATGGGCTTGGATAAATAGAGATATGAAATGCGATAATAATAATGCTAATAAAACACTAATAAAATAACCATTATACTAATAATAAAATAGATAAGTAATACTAACACAAACAATAATTAGCAATACTAATTACAATAATAATAATATTAATCTATAATAATAATAATAATAAAAATAATAATTAACAATGAAATGATAATAGAAATATCTACTACCAATAATATCAATCAATAATAGTAATAACAATAAATAATGATCATAATAAAAGAATAATAATAATAATGGAAATAACTACTAATAATATTAACAACTAATAGAAATAAAATAATAATAATAGTTAGCAAAGAAATGTAAATGATAAATAATGGTAAACATAAAACTAAATTACTATTTACTATCTCAAAATAACTTGCATATTTAATAATAATAATCACAGGAAAAATAATAAATTAAGTTGAATAAATAAAAATACTCAGTAATTAAAAATAAATACTTGAAGGAAATAAAATACAGTAGTTTAGATTAGGGATATTACAAGAACAAAAAGGCAATCGCAAACACAAGATATTTGTTTCGAGGTTCGTGCCACCGCTCTAATCCCCGCCTTCACCGCCGTGAAGGGTTTCCACTATCCACCGAGAACTTTACAAGGTCTACCGAAGACCCGGAGTACCTAACTCCACCACTTACAAACCTCTACCGAAGAGGTGTCTCAACAAGAACAAGAAGAAGGAACAAGTAGCCAAGTGATCACCACAAAGATCACAAACTTCTTACAATACTTTCTCTTTACAACTTCCTTATAGAATGAGGATGGAATTTTTGGCTCTAGAAGTGTAGTGAGAAAAACAAACTCAGTTGTAAATGGATTTTGCTTGAAAACACAACTGAAAACAAAGGCCAAGAATGCAAGAGAGAATTGAGAGCTTTGAAAACTTTTCTTTCTTTTTAAACTTTAAAAACTAGGTAATTTTCTTGTTGTATTTGCAAGAGACCAACCCTCTCTATTATAGGGAGAGGAGGGGATTAAAACACATTAAAATTAAGTTTATTTGATCAGAAAATAATCCCCAAAAGCTCAGAAAAACTCTGCCACAAAACAGGGTTAAAATCAGAATTCAGATTTTCACCAAAGCGGAAAGAGCCGTTGGCAGCTGGCAGGCTTGCCGGTCGACCGGCCCGGTCGACCGGACGCCTATCTGGCATATAGCTGTTGGACTTGGTCGACCGGCCTCAAAAGGGCAAACACAATTTTGTAAGGGCGGTCGACCGGTCGGTCGACCGACAAAAAACAGAGAGCACACTATTTTCGGTCGGTCGACCGACAGACGTGCACAAACGTGCACGTCCTGGACACAGGATCCGGTCGACCGGTCAGTTGACCGTCCTGGCCTGGAATAGGACCGGTCGACCGGCCAGGTCGACCGCCAGGCCTGAAACAGAATTCAGAAAAGGAATTTTGGACTTGGGAAAATTTTGAAAATAATTTTTGTAGGAAGTATGGCGAAGTATCATGCTGAAGAGATAGATATACATGATATAAACAAGATATACAATTTATAAAAATTTGAATCATGTATAGAGACCAAAGCACGAACTTAAAACAAACACCAAAACTAAAAACTGTATTTTGGAAAGTGTGTGTGTGTGTTCTAGAGCCAATATACCACAACTCAAAGTTTAACAAACTAATTTTACATAGGTTCTAGATGACTACAAAGTCTTCAAGTGGGCTTCTCCATATGATCTTGCAAAGCTTGATTCTAGAGCCCGAAATGAAATGACCTGAGTCAAAAACACCTTCCTTTAGGGAAGAAAACTCCATGAATCTTTAGAACCCTGAAACACACTAAAACAACAAACATGATTAGTACAAATAACTATATATGTTTTGTAATCATCAAAACTCAATAAAACGGGTGATTGTAACCTTGAGCCAACAATCTCCCCCTTTTTGATGATGACGAAACATATAAGTTATTTTATAAAAATAAGGGAAAGGAGCTTGGAAGCTCCCCCTCAAATTATGCTATGTATAAAAGAATACTATATACATAAACAAAACACAATGCATTAAAACTCAAAATGCATTCAAACTAAACTTTTTCTCCCCCTTTTTGTCATACATCAAAAAGGGTAACCATAGGTAAAAAACATTTTCTTCATGAATCCAAAATACAAACATTCAACTCACCACAAATAAAGAAAAATCTAGCATAGTGTAGTGGTTTTGTAAAAATATCGGCAAGTTGAAAATCGGTAGAAACATAGTCAATATGAATATCACCTTTCTCATAATGATCTCTAAGAAAGTGATACCGAATGTCAATGTGCTTAGTTTTACTATGTTGATTTGCATTTTTGGTCATATGAATAGAAGTAGTATTATCACAAAATATTTTAACATGATCAAATGCAAATCATAGTCAAGGAGAGTATGTTTCATCTAAAGAACTTGTGCACAACAAGCTCCCCGCAACATACTCCGCCTCGGCAGTTGAAAGGGCTACCGAATTTTGCTTTTTGGAAGACCAAGAGACAAGACAATTACCAAGAAATTGACATGTTCCACTTGTACTCTTCCTATCTACCCTACAACCCGCATAGTCGGCATCCGAAAAACTATTCATATCAAATTGTCCGGTTTTCGGATACCACAAACCCATTTCAATGATGCCCTTAAGGTATCTAATGATGCGTTTAACTGCAACTAAGTGGGACTCTTTAGGACACGATTGAAAACGAGCACAAAGACAAACCGAAAACATAATATCCGGCCTACTAGCCATCAAATATAACAAACTACCAATCATGCTACGATAAAGCTTAATTTCTATATTTTTACCTTGTTCATCCTTGTCAAGCTTTAAAGTTGTTGCTATGGGAGTTTTGCTCACTTTAGCTCCTTAAGCCCGAACCTCTTGATAAGTTCCTTTGTGTACTTGTCTTGATTGATGAAGATCCCATACTTTCTTTGCTTGATTTGGAGACCAAGGAAATATTTGAGCTCACCCATCATAGACATCTCGAATCTTCCTTCATGCATGATTCAAAAGCTTGGCAAAGGTTTCACTAGTAGAACCAAAAATGATATCATCTACATAAATTTGCACAATAAGAATATCATTTTCAACATGTTTTGTAAATAATGTAGTATCAATTTTTCCTTTCTTGAAACCATTGAAATTAGAAATGAAGAAAGCCTTTCATACCAAGCCCTAGGGGCTTGTTTTAAACCATAAAGAGCTTTGTCAAGTTTAAAAACAAAATCCGAATGTGTAGGATAAACAAACCTGGGAGGTTGTTCAACATACACCTCCTCTTCAATAAATTCATTCAAGAAAGCACTTTAACATCCATTTGAAAGAGCTTAAAATCTTTATATGAAGCAAATGCAAGTGTCATCCGTATGGCTTCAAGCCGTGCTACGGGTGCAAAGGTTTCTTCAAAATCGATACCTTAGATTTGAGTGTAACCTTGGGCAACTAACTAACCTAGCTTTATTCCTAACAACGTTACCTGACTCATCCAACTTGTTCTTAAAGATCCACTTAGTACCAATTGTTGGTCTATCGTGGGGTCTAGGAACAAGGTGCCAAACTTAGTTGCGCTCAAATTGATTGAGTTCCTCTTGCATGGCTAGCAACCAATATGAGTCGGCCTCGGCTTCGAGGACATTCTTGGGTTCAAAATGAGAAATAAAAGCATAGTGTCTACAAAAATTATGAAGTTGAGAGCGAGTAGTTACCCCTTGAGATACTTCACCTAAAACAAGGTCCTTGGGATGATGTGGATTGTATCTCCAATCCTTTGGAAGTTGTTGAGTAGGCTCTACATCATCTCCTTGAATTTCATTTCCTTGAGCCTCAATGTCTTTAGCTTCATTTCCTTCATCATCCTTTGGCATGCTCGCATGTGTAGGTGAATCCTTCAAGGTGATTCTCTCCATGTCTTCATGTAATGGATCTATTTCTACAACATTCTAACTAACATATTAGATTCCTCAAATTTTACATGTATAGATTCCTCAGTAGTCAAAGATGACCTGTTGAAGACTCTATACGCTTTACTAGTATTTTAGTATCCAACAAAAATTGCTTCATAAGATCTAGCATCAAATTTTCCTAAGTTATCTTTTGTATTTAAAACAAAGCATTTGCATTCAAAAACCTTAAAGTAAGAAACATTTGGCTTTCTAGAAAAATAAATCTCAAAAGAAGTTTTTGAAGTATTTTTGCATAAGAAAACTCTATTTGATATGTAGCAAGATGTATTTACGGACTCGGCCCATAGATAATGTGGGAGACCGTATTCATTAATCATTGTCTTAGCCATGCCTTGTAATGTTCGATTTTTCCGTTCAACTACTCCATTTTGTTGTGGAGTTCTAGGACAAGATAGTTCATGCTTAATTCCATTTTCTTCAGAAAAAGTGATAAAGGGTAGGTTAATGAATTCACCACCTCTATCACTTCTTATTCTTAAAATTGAAGAATCTTTTTCCTTTTCAACTCTTTTCTTAAAGACTTGAAAATGTGAAAAGGCTTGATTTTTATTCTCTAAAAAGAAAACCCAAGTAAAATGCGAAAAATCATCAACTAGAACAAATGCAAAATGATTCCCACTTAGACTTTTGGTTTGAGTAGGACCAAACAAATCCATATGGATCAACTCCAAGGGACGTGATGTCATGATATCCTTGATTGACTTGAAAGAGGACTTGGTTTGTTTACCAAGTTGGCACGCGTCACAAACACGGTCCTTTTCAAAGTTCAAGCAAGGAATACCCTTCACCATTTCCTTTGTGTTTAACTTAGATAGATGGTCAAAAGAAATGTGGCCTAATCTTCTATGCCACAACCAAGAGTCACCATCGAGGGCTTTTAAACAAGTAATATTGCAAGACATATTAGACATATCAATCATATAAACATTGCTTTCATGAAAATCGGAAAATATACATGTATTAGATTGTCTATCAATAACTTTACAAACTACATTATCAAAAACAACATCAAAACCTTTATTACAAAGTTGACTAACACTCAAGAGATTATGCTTGAGGCCATCAACTAAAACAATATTTCTATTAAAGGGGATGTGCCAAGTTTAACATTACCAATACCGATGATTTTACTCCTGGCATCATCTCCAAAGGTGACGGTGCCACCTTCATAGTATCTTGATAGGGTTGCAAAGTTGTTGATATCCCAAGTCATGTGCCTTGAGCAACCACTATCAGATACCACAACCCTCTACGTCGTTGGGCCTTGGAAGGTACCTACATCATTTAGCAAAATTGTTGACTTTGGTGCCCAAATTTTCTTGGGTCCTTGAAAGTTAGTGTTGCGAACCCAAACATTATGATGTGAAGCATTAAGTCTATCATAGCAAAACTTAACTAAATGACCTTTACGGCCACAATAAGTGCATGAAAATACTTTTCCATACATGAATGCATGATGTGTGTGTGTGGGGTGAGCATGTTTGGGGGGTTTGGCATGATGTTGAGGTTGTGATGTATGAACATGTGCATGAGCATGAATAGCATGTTTCTTAGGGGCTTGTTTCTTAGGAAACATAGCCTCAAGTCTATTCTTATCAAATTCACACTTTTTCAAAACAACTCTTAATGAGTCAATTTTCTCTTTAAGCATGGAAATTTCATTTCATTAACTTGTGGAAACTTACCTTTACAAGAAATTTTGTAGTTATCAAAATCTTTTTGGGTGGAAACAAGAGTGAAAAGTAAATCATCTTTTCTTTAGAAAGGGTGAAACTTGATGATTAAGTGACTCATTTTCCTTTTTCATTTTTAAGTACTTTTTCTTTAGAAAATCGTAGTTGTGTGAGAGTTCTACAAAAGCTTCTCCTAACTCATCCATGGAAAGCTCATCATCAAACGAAGTGGTAGGGGTTACCTTGCTTGTGCTTTCATTAGCCATGAAGCACATGTTGGCGGTGTCAACTTCCTCCTCGGATTCACTCTCGGAATCCCATGTAGCCTTCAATGCTTTCTTCTTGTAAGGCTTCTTGGAGGTGGAGGGCTTGACTTTATCCGGGCACTCCGCAACAATGTGACCCGGTCTTTGGCAATTGAAGCAAATAATCTTCTTCTCTTCTTTACCACCTTGCCATCTTCTTCTTCCTTGAAACTTTGCCTTATTATACATCCTCCAAACGTTCTGACAAGAAGTGAGAGCTCTTCGCCATCTTCTTCTTCATCGTCTTCGTCGGAGTGTGAGGATTGACTCTTGAAGGCAATAGCTTTCTTCTTGGTGGGAGCCATTCTTCTCTCGCTTTTCTCTCCATCTCATGGGTTTTGAGGTTCCCAATGAGACCTATAAGCTCCATCTCCTCGTTGTCATTGAGTTCCTTCAAGGTAGTTGCTTTGACTTCCCAAGAAGGAGGAAGAGCCCGGATGATCTTTCTTACTCTTTGGTCATTGTCAATAGCATCACCTAGAGAAGAAAGTCCATTAGTAATCTTGGTAAATCTTGTAACCATATCATCTATGGTTTCATTTCTTGCATAGAAAAGTTCTCATATTGGGACCGAAGAAGGTCTATTTTAGCCCTCTTCACTTGTGAGGTCCCCTCATGTGTGACAAGCAAGTGTGTCCAAAGTTCATATACGAATTTGCAATGAATAACTCTAGAGATATCATCATTATTAATGGCTTGAAGTAGTGCATTATGAGCCCTAGCATTGGCATCAAATTCCTTAGTCTCAATTTCGGACCAAGTGGACACATCATCGGTGGGTGCACTAAATGGTTTGGTCACGGCCTTTGCAACTCGGCTTCCTAGAGATTGCAAAAATACGTCATCTTAACCTTCCATATGGGAAAGTTAAGACCATAAAACTTTGGGGGGTCTTAATTCCATCGGCCATTTTTACTAAGTGAAAGTGTATGAAAAATGAATGAAGTGATTAGCAAATAAAGGATCTCTCTAAGGTTGTTAAGCCAAGAGCCTAGAGACCAAAGCTCTGATACTAATTGAAAACACCTAGAGGGGGGTTAATAGGTGTAAATGCTAATCTAACAATCTTTTTAAAACAAGTAAGAATGAATGATGCAACGATCTCTCAAAACAAGACTAGAAGCCGAATGCCCTGCGAAGGGTTCTGAACTCCTTCCTCGTGATTCCTCTAGATAAGAGTTAGAGGTGCGTATTGCAATCTTGTTGTATAAGAATTGATCGACAAGTTAGCACAAAATGAATTGGAAGCAATAATTAAGTACACACAAAGTATATCACAAGTAATGGAAGCAATATCACAAGCTTGAAATAAAAAGCAATAGAGAGCAATGGAAATAGAGAACAAAAAGGCAATCGCAAACACAAGATATTTGTTTCGAGGTTCGAGCCACCGCTCTAATCCCCGCCTTCACCGCCGTGAAGGGTTTCCACTATCCACCGAGGACTTTACAAGGTCTACCGAAGACCAGAGTTCCTAACTCCACCACTTACAAACCTCTACCGAAGAGGTGTCTCAACAAGAACAAGAAGAAGGAACAAGTAGCCAAGTGATCACCACAAAAGATCACAAACTTTTTACAACACTTTCTCTTTACAACTTCCTTATACAATGAGGATGGAATTTTTGGCTCTAGAAGTGTAGTGAGAAAAACAAACTCAGTTGTAAATGGATTTTGCTTGAAAACACAACTGAAAACAAAGGCCAAGAATGCAAGAGAGAATTGAGAGCTTTGAAAACTTTTCTTTCTTTTTCAAACTTTGAAAACTAGGTAATTTTCTTGGTGTATTTGCAAGAGACCAACCCTCTCTATTTATAGGGAGAGGAGGGGATTAAAACACATTAAAATTAAGTTTATTTGATCAAAAAATAATCCCCAAAAGCTCAGAAAAACTCTGCCACAAAACAAGGTGAAAATAAGAATTCAAATTTTCACCAAAGAGGAAAGAGTCGTTGGCAGCTGGCAGCCTTGCCGGTCGACCGGCCCGATCGACCGGACGCCCATCTAGCATATAGTCATTGGACTCGGTTGACCAGTCGGTCGACTGGCCTCAAAAGGGCAAACACAGTTTTGTAATGGCGGTCGATCGGTCGGTCGACCGACAAAAAACAGAGAGCACACTGTTTTTTATCGGTCGACCGGTCGATCGACCGACAGACGTGCACAAACGTGCACGTCCTGGACACAGGATCCGGTCGACCAGTTGGTCAACTGTCCTGGCTTGGAATAGGACCGGTCGACCGGCCAGGTCGACCGCCAGGCCTGAAACAGAATTCAGAAAAGGAATTTTGGACTTGGGAAAATTTTGAAAATAATTTTTGTAGGAAGTATGGCTAAGTATCATGCTGAAGAGATAGATATACATGATATAAATAAGATATACAATTTGTAAAAATTTGAATCATGTATGGTGACCAAAGCACGAACTTAAAACAAACACCAAAACTGAAAACTTTATTTTGGAAAGTGTGTGTGAGTTCTAGAGCAAATATACCACAACTCTAACTTTAACAAACTAATTCTTACATAGGTTCTAGATGACTACAAAGTCTTCAAGTGGGCTTCTCCATATGATCTTGCAAAGCTTAATTCTAGAGCCCGAAATGAAATGACCTGAGTCAAATACACCTTCCTTTAGGGAAGAAAACTCCATGAATCTTTAGAACCCTGAAACACACTAAAACAACAAACATGATTAGTACAAATAACTATATATGTTTTGTAATCATCAAAACTCAATAAAACGGGTGATTGTAACCTTGGGCCAACAATATTTGCTTGTGAATGTTATTTTTCTATATCTTGCACACTGTGCACAATCAATTCTAATGGCAAAACCCAAATCAAGATAAGGTGGGAAAGTCATTACCCTTTCTTAGCCCACAAATTATCTCCAAGCACGCACAACCTAAGCCTAAGTAAAATCTAATAGACGTTGGCCTTAGGGACATCTCAAACTCACTAGGAGATTATCCTAAGGGGGAAGGTGCTAGAATTTAACTCCTGCCAAATTAGTGTTTAGGAAAGGGATTGAGGGGTGAAACCCCGAAGGCTGGTGGTTTAGCTTAATTAGGCCCGTTGCTTTTGCGTGGATACCTCCTACCAATATTACCCTGACCTAGCTGATTAGCTTGTGATCAAAGTCTGCATTACACTTCCTGTGGACAATCAACCAGTTAGGAGTTATCTAGGTCAAGGTTACCTTAGACTAGGCTTGGTTGTTTGCTCTTGTTGACTATTGGTGAACTTGTTTGTGATTGTGTTTGTGTATGCAAGTGTTGTCAAGAGACCCTAATTCTTCTAGGTTGACTAGAAACACATCACCACCTAAGTTTGAACCAAGACCAGATCCGGTTATGACCCAACCAACATCTTTGCGGGATATGCTCTATCCCATTAGAACCTCACTCATCTTGCATCCAACTTCCATCAGTTGGTGAATACAATTTTGAGCTCAAGCCTCAGTTCATCAACACACTCCCCAAGTTTCATGACTCAGAGTCTAAAGATGTTTATTTCTTCATAAGAGAATTTGAAGAAGTATATCTAATGATGAAAATCCCACACCTTATAGATGATGCTATTAGGTTGAGATTTATCCATTTCGCTCTTAAGGACTTACCAAGAAACGACTTTACAGCTTAACGGTCGGCTCTATCACATCTTGGGATGGTTTCATCAAGGACTTCTTGAAGAAATTCTATCCAATTCACAAGACCGCTGTCGTTAGGAAAAACATCATGCAGTTCAAGTAAGAACCTAGTGAACCGTTTTGGAGTTATTTTGAACGCTTCAAAGACCTCCTTGTTAAATATCCTCATCATGGAATAGAGAAATAGCGACAATATCAAATCCTTTATGATGGTTTAGACTATTCTACCAAGACCCTCTTAGAAAGCATGTGCCAAGGGGGATTCTTGCAGAAAGATGAGAAAGAAGAATGGGATTTATATGAGAATCTATCTAAAAAGACCATCCAGTCGGAAGTAACTAGTGAAAACTCGAGGAATTCAAACTCCATCTCTTCAAAAGGTTTCCATTCAATTGAATCATCCATAGCTAATGAGGCTAAGTTAGCTAACCTAGCGAGAAGATTGGAAGCTTTAGAAACTAAGGAACCAAGCTCAGTCAATCAAGTCAGCCCAAACTAATTTTCAACTCCAGACTGTACTTATTGTCAAGCCATAAATCATGTGTTTGAGGAGTGTCCTGTGTTTCATACTCAACAACATTTTCCAGAATCGATGAATGTGGCCTTTTCAAGGCCGAACGATAATTCTTATGCACCAACGTACAATCCTGGCTGGAGAAATCACCTGAATTTCTCATGGAGTCAAAATAACAATGACCACTCATGGTCAAATCATGCAAGCCACTTCCATCATGCTAGTAATTCTTTCAATCATCAACCTAACTTTTTCAATTCCATCATAATTCTCCCAATCATCCACCTAACTTTTCAAACTATCAACAAATTTTTTCCAACCAAGCTGCACAATCTTCCTTGTAGAATCCTCAACTAGAAAGGAGAATGACTCACTTTGAGAGAAACAAGTAAAGATACATGAAGAACTAATATTCTCTCATGCAAACTATACAGAGGTTAGAGGTTCAAATAAGCCAATTAGCCACTCCACAGAATGAGAGACAAAAGGGTACCTTACCTAGTCAGCCAATAATGAATCCTAGGAATTCTCAACAGGCTCATTTGGCTGAGGATCAATCATTGAATCAATGTAATGTTATTCATACATTGAGGTCGGGAAAGAAAGTTGATAATCAACTGTCAACACCATCTAATCCCATTCAACACAACCATAATCAAGCATCCACCTCATCTAATCATAATCCTGCCAAATCTGACGAATCTGAAACAGATAAGTCAACTAGTGAGGTGCACCAGCCTATAGTACCATTTCCTAATAGGCTGAAAAACAACAAGCAAAATCCACACATGGATAAGATAATTGAGATCTTCAATCAAGTGAAAATAAATGTGCCACTTCTTGATGCCATCCAACAAGTCCCATCCTATGCTAAGTTTCTTAAGGACATTAGTGAGAAACTTGGGTTGGGCCACTAACAGGTCTTCTTAGCAACTCACATTAGTGAGCTACTGTCGGGTCTGATCCCTATCAAGTACAAGGATCAGGTTGTCCCACCACTGCCTGCACCATAGGACAAGCTGAGATTAGTTATGCACTTCTTGACTTGGGGGCAAGTATCAACATACTTTCATTCTCAGTTTATCAACAACTCTGGTTGGGCGATCTTAGTCCAACTCGAGTCACTATCCAACTGGCTGACCGTTCAGTAAAAGTTCTAAAAGGAAAAATTAATGATGTCTTTAATCCGAGTCGGGGAGTTTATTTATGCCATTGATTTTATAGTTCTAGAGACACAACATGTGTCCAATCCTAGAGCTCAAACTCCTGTTATCCTAGGGCGACCATTCCTTGCTACTGCCAATGCCATCATCAATTGTAGGAATGGGTCATGAGGTTAAACTTTGGAGACATGACTAGAGAAGTCAAGATCTTCAACCTAGGAAAACAATCCCGTGATGTTGAGGACCAAACATTTGAAGTCAACCTCATTGATAACTTAACAAGTGAACACAGGGAAGAATTGGAACTAGAAACTGAGTGTGACTTCGGATTAGAGTTTGACGACTTTAATCTTGATCAGGTTGTTGAGTCTGCTGTGAATTAGGCCTCGAACCGTATTTTACCAAATATGGAGCCAACAAAATTTGACTCATCCTTCCAGTGAGCCTTCCTCTTTCTTAGAATTGAAAGCCTTACCTGCGCATCTCAAGTATGTCTATCTAGGCGAACAAGAGACCTTTCCTGTCATCATTGCCTCCCATTTAAACGACGACAAAGAAGAAAATCTTAAAGCAATTCTAAGAAAAAAATAGGGAAGCCCTTGGATGGACTATGACTGATATAAAGGGATTAAGTCTAACCATAGTTCAACATCGCATTCATATCAATGAAGATGCAACACCTAAAAGAGACCTGCAGTGTAGGTTAAACCATATGATGCAAGAGGCTGTTCACGATGAAATTGTGAAACTCTTACACAATGGGATAATCTATCCCATTTCTGATAGCCAATGGGTCAGTCCTGCCCACCCAGTTCCAAAGAAATCCAGTTTCACTATAGTGAAAAATGAGAACAAAGAGTTGGTCCAAACTCGATTTTCCACGAAGATTCGAGTTTGCATTGACTATAGGAAGATTAATGCTGCAACTTGTAAGGACCATTTCTCACTTCCCTTCATTGATCAAATGCTTGAATGTTTGGCGGGCCATGAGTATTACTGTTTCTTGGACGGTTACTCAGGGTATAATCAGATTCCTATTGCTCTTGAGAACCAAGATAAGACTACGGTCACATGTCTATTTGGGACATTTGCTTATCATCGAATGCCTTTCTACTTGTGTAATGCCCCAGCAACGTTTCAATGTTGCATGTTGAGTCTTTTCTTCTGATATGGTAGAACGATTCTTAGAAATCTTCATGAATGATTTCTCCATCTATAGAGAATCATTCACTCATTGTCTTCCCCATTTAGAACTTATCCTCAGATGTTGTGTTGAGAAAAATCTGACACTGAATTGGGAGAAATACCACTTCATGGTAAGACATGGAATTATCTTAGGTCATAAAATCTCCAAGAAAGGAATTGAAGTGGATAGAGCCAAGATTATGGTTATTGCTAAGCCCCCATGCCCAAATGCGTAAAGCATATTCGATCCTTCTTAGGACACGCCAGTTTTTACCGAAGATTTATCAGGATTTTAACAAGATGCTAGACCCTTGACTAATCTGTTAGCTAAGGACGTATTCTTCCATTTTGATGCTGAATGTATGAATTCTTGGGAGAAGCTTAAGAGAGCTTATTTTTGCTCTAATCATATCTGCACCGGGCCGTTCAAAATCATGTGCGACGCTTCTGATTTTACCATAGGCACTATCTTAGGACAGTGCATTGATAACAAGTAGCACGTGATTTACTCTAGTAGGACTCTCAACGATGCTCAATTGAACTACACTATTGCTGAGAAGGAACTCTTGGCAGTAGTGTTTGCCTTAGAGAAATTTTGTCCCTACCTACTAGGGTCCAAACCACCATTTTTACCGATCATTCTGCACTTAGGTACCTTATGATGAAGAAGGATGCCAAGGACCGACTTATTCGTTGGATCCTCCTTCTTGAAGAATTTGATATCGAGATTTGAGATAAGAAAGGCGTAGAAAATGTCGTTGCTAACCATTTCTCATGAATCCCAAATTCTCCATACAACGAATTGCCCATAAATGAGGTCTTTCCTGATGAAAATCTCTTAGCTATCTTTAGGGAACCTTGGTTTGCTGATATAATGAATTACTTAGTCACAAACCAAACTCCGTCTCATTGGTCCAAAAATGATATATACCGGTTCTTATCTAAAGTTCGGTATTTCTTTTGGGAGGAACTGTATCTTTTTAAGTACTATTCTGACCAAATTATTAGAAGATGCATTCCCGATGAAGAGGTTAAGAGTGTTTTATTCTTTTGTCACGAACTTGCATGTGATGGACACTTTGGTCCCCGCAAGACTGCTGAAAAAGTGCTACAACGTGGGTTCTATTGGCCCACTTTGTTCAATGATGCTTATGAATTTTTCAAGACGTGCCCTAGATGTCAGATGGTGGGAAGGATCTCAAAACGAGATATGTTGCCCCTCAGCACAATTCTAGAAATAGAATTCTTTGATGTTTGGGGCATCGACTTTATGGGTCCATTTCCTAATTCATTTGGAAACCAATACATATTGGTTGTTATGGACTATGTGTCCAAGTGGGTAGAAGTCATTCCAAGTAAAACTAATGATAACAAAGTTGTCATAAAGTTTTTGAAAGAGAACATTTTCTCACATTTCGGAACCCCTCGTGCTATAATCAGTGATAATGGTACTCACTTTTGCAATAGATCCTTTGAAGCTCTTATGCGAAAGTATGCCATAACTCACAAATTGTCCACACCTTGTCAGCTTCAGACCGGTGGGCAGGTTGAGGTTTCCAATAGACAAATCAAGCTTATTTTGGAGAAAACTGTGAACCAAAACCGGAAAGATTAGTCCACCAAACTTGTAGATGCCCATCAGCCTATAAGACCGCTTTCAAGACGATTCTAGGGATGTCTCCTTATAAGTTAGTCTTGGGAAGGATTGCCACCTACCTATTGAGTTAGAGCACTGGGCCTTATGGGCTATCAAGCAGCTAAATTTCGACTTGACTAAGGCCGGTGACCTTCAGAAATTACAAATTTTCGAATTAGAGGAGTTGAGAAATGAGGCCTATGAAAATACTTAGATCACTAAAGATAGAGTTAAGATTTTTCATGATAAAAACATCATAAGAAAAACTTTTATCCCTAGACAAAAAGTCTTACTCTATAATTTTAGGCTTCATCTTTTTTCAGGAAAATTAAAATCAAGATGGACTGGGCCATTCGTTGTAAACCGTGTTTCCACATGGTGCTGTAGAGATCAGTGACACTTAGAATGGAAATGATTTTGAGGTAAATGGTCAACGCCTTAAACCTTTCTTGAATCGGTGCCGGTAAATGAAACAGATATGGGTCTTTTCGAACTAGTGTATCGGTAACTTTCCTCTTTTCTATTTTATTTCATGCATCTATACATTTCTTTCATACATTGGGGACAATGCATGAGATAAGTGTGGGGGAGGGCTCTAACATGACTATTATAACTAAAAAGAAAAGAAGAAGGAAAAAAACTTTTTGAAAAATAGAAACAATATTTTGACAGATTTTTTGTAAAAAATTAAGTCAATTATAAGGAATTGGAAAATCAAATTAGGATTTCTTATACTTGGTCAAAATAAGATTAGTTGTTTGTTTTCTAAGGTTAGAAAGAAAATTTATGAAAGTAATTTAGTCTTGATTTTTACCTTGATGAAATATGCATGCTTCATACATTTATGCACTTAGGATTCAAAAACAAAGATTTTTATGCCTTATTAAAAAAAAAGAAAAAGGGGTACATTTTATAAATAACCTGGTGCCCTAAAACTGGGTATATATATATAAATCTTCTGATTAAGCTGGGTATCTATGCCTCATGAAGCATAAGTATTCACGCCTAGGGGTACATTTTATAAATAAAATCCTTGGTTTCGTGGTCTTGTATGCTCGAGTGTTTAAGTCCTGAGGGGTGTTTTCTCACCTGGTGCCCTAAAACTGTCTGGTTTGGGTGTCACCGACTAAAGGCTCATTACATGGGCAGACTAGAAAGCCTAATGGAATTGAGGAATAAATACCACCAAAATAAATATATATAAGGTATAGGAGTTAATGTTAAAGTACCCTTAGTCAGACTTCACGGTCACGATTGTTCAAATGACTCAGGGTAAAGTAATAGACTAGATGAGAAACACAATTTGACTCCTTACTTTGATTGAGGACATGTATTTGAATAGAGACTAAGTTTAGGAATGAAAAATTTAATTTTCCTATAACTTATAGATCACTTAAACTCTTACAATAATACCTTAAATATTTTCTATCTTTTCAAAATGCTTTTCGAAAATGCTAACATTTTTTCCCTTTCTTTATGGATTTTGTGGGTACAATCCATTAAAAACTCTTATGAGACAAAAATCGTCCTCTAGGGTAACCTAGAGGTTTAATGGCTTGTTGCACATGCTCAGTGTAATCGAGTAACCTACGAAAGTGGTCTAATAATTGATTAGGATTAGTTTGATATTTTTCTTGAGGGCGAGCAAAAGATAAGTGTGGGGGTGTTATCGGTCACATATATTGCAAATATATTGTTATATTATCATGTTTTTTATCTAATAAATCCTATTAGTAAGTCTCATTCCTTTTTGTTAAATGCAAACCCATTGCTAAAAGAAAGGGAAGAGAAACACCCAAAAGCCCATCAAAATTCTGATCTAAATCAAAATTAATTCTAAATTAGAAGATCATGGCAGATCGAGGAAGATCAGAGAGAATGAAATCGGTTGAACATCGGTTAAAATGGAGCTTTACAAATCAATCAGTTTAAAGCCAAAGATAGAAGGCCGTTTCATAAAAAACAAGAGCTGAGACGGGAAATCCAGAATAATATAAAATAAAGTCGCAAAATATGGGACCTCCACCACCTGGCCACACCAGGGCCGTGGAGACATGGCCATAGCCGCAATTTTGCGGCTTTGTTATGGTTGTTGGGCGAGCGTTTGCTCCCCCAATCTTCTTACGCCCTCTCTCTTCTGGTTTTTCCTTATAAATACCATTTTCGACATAGAAGAAAGTAGCGAAGACTAGGATTATAATTCTTGTTCATTTTTTAGGATTTTAGGAGTATTGTTAGATAGTTCGGAGAAGTTGTATCTCCTCTTTATTTTTCAGTTTAGACCAGCAAAGAGAAAAGAGTAGAATTGAGTGTGTATTCATCTTTAGAGTGACAATCAAAGGAGCTTCAACTCGCTTATTCAACTAGACTCAAATTCTGTATGTTTATGTTTGATTTTCATTCTCTTGTTTGTTTTCCTTTCATCATGAGTAGCTAAATCATCTTCTAGGCTCACTAATTAATCTCTTCTACCTCCTCTCTCTTGATTGATTTTTATGAAAGCACTCTTTTAAATCAGAAAAAATACCTGAGTTAAACTTCGTTCTTGAAAGCACATGAGGATGTCTTTATTTAAACTTGGACTTTCAAAGCACAAATCTTTTTAAACTATTTTTATTCCATACTTGCTTCTTCATACTTGCTTCTTCGCGCTTGATGGTTTAACATTCTCTTTTTAATGATGTGTTAAGAAAGGGCTTAAGATTTAAATCAAAACCATCTTATTTGTTTTACTTGGACATTAAAAGAAACTAAAGGTTTTTGCCTATGATAAAAGTGATGTACCCAAATGTTCTTGAGATAAGTACGTAGTTGAGTAAAAAATTAGTGAGCCTGGATCCTTTTTCATAATTTAAATCACATCACTCTCAAATCATTTTCTAAAAGATCATCTTCTCCAACTTTTTCAAATTTTAAATTTTTCTTTAAATCACTTTCCTTCACTCCATTCTCTTTTCAGCTAAAAAACAAACACCATTCTTTGCTTTCTAAACAAAAACACCGAAAAGCTTTCATCGCATTCGTCCTCGTGGACACGACCCATTAGCCCAAAGCTATATGGTAATTCTCATCACTTTCATTTTACTATCAAGTATTCTACAGCTCTAACTCTTATGCCTTATTATTATTATTTTTCTTTAATATTATGATGGTAAATCTCTTAATTTTATTAGGCTTTCTAATTTGTCCAAACAATGAGTCTTAGGTCAGTGACTCCCAAACCGGATGGTCGTAGGGCACCGGGTGAGAAAACACCCCTAGGACTTAAAAACTTAAGCAAACAAGGCCACAAAACTAAGAATTTTATTTATGATATAAATCACTTTTAGGCCGAATACTTATGGCTCATGAGGCACAACTACCCAGCTTAATCTGATGATTCTGAGATATATATATATATATATATATATATATATATATATATATATATATATATATATATATATATATATATATATTTATAAGGCACAAGAGTCTTTGTTTTGAATTCTAAGTGTGTATGTGTATGAAAAATGCATATTTCATCAAGGTAAAAATTAAGACTAATTACTTTTTCAATTTTTCTTCTTAAACCTAGAATCAAACAACTAATAACATTTTAACCACTATTAAGAATTCCTAATCCTTATATTTGATTAAATTTCTTACAAAACTGAGTCAAAATATTATTTCTCTTTTCAAAATTTTTTTATAATATTCTTTATATATATATATATAAATTAAGGATAAATTTATAAATAAAGAGAAAAATAAATTAAGAGAAAAAGCCTATGTTATGTTAGAACCGTCCCCTACACCTATCTCATGCATTATCCTCAATGTATGAATGAGGCATATATGCAAGAAATAAAGTGTAAAAGAGTTAATGTTACTGGTACATTAAGTCAAATAGAACCATCGCCGTCTCATTTTACGGCAACCAATCCCAAAAATAGTTTTAGGCATTGACCATTATGAATTGATCACCATTTTTTGGGTCACATATCTCCACTGCTTTATGTGGAATCCATCGTGATTTCAACTTTTTCAGAAAAAGATTAAGCCTAGAATTGTAGAGTAAGACTTTTTGTCCGGTGATAATAGTTTTTCTCATGATAAATTTATCATGAAAGACTTTAACTGTATTCTTTATGATCTTCGCATTTCATAGGCCTAATTTTTAACTCCTCAAGTTCAGAAATTTACAATTTTCGAAGCACACCAGCCTTGTCTAATTCAAAGTTTAATTATTTAATTGCCAATAAGGCTCTATGCTCTAACTCAACAGGAAAGTGGTAAGCCTTTTCAAAGACTAACCTATAAGGAGACATCTCTAGAATATTTTTAAAAGCGGTCCTGTAAGCCCATAAGGCATCACCAATTTGGTAAAACAATCTTTTCAGTTTTGACTTATAGTTTTCTCTAAGATAAGTTTTATTTGTCTATTGGAGACCTCTGTCTGCCCACTAGTTTGAGGATGGTATGGCGTGGACAACTTATATGTTATGACATATTTTCGCATAAGAGCTTCAAAAGTTCTATTGCAGAAATGAGTATTGTTGTCACTGATTATGACACGAGGGGTTCTGAAGCGTGAGAAAATATTTTCTTTTGAGAACTTGACAACAACCTTGTTGTCATTAGTCCTGCTTGGAATAGCTTCTACTCATTTGGACACATAGTTCATAGTAACCAATATGTATTGGTTTCCAAATGAATTAGGAAAAGGATCCATAAAGTCAATGCCCCAAACATCAAAAAGTTCTATTTCTAGAATTGGGTTGAGGGGCATCATATTTTGTTTTGAAATCTTTCCTGTTATTTGACACCTAGGGCACGTTTTGCAAAATTCAACTACATATTTGAACAAGGTGGGCCAATAAACCCATGTTGTAGCACTTTTTTGATAGTTTTATGGGGATCAAAGTGTCTATCGCATGCAAGCTCGTGACAAAAAAGAACACTCTTGACCTTTTCATCAGGAATATATCTCCTAATGATTTGATCAGGAATAGTACTTGAAAAGATACGGTTCCTCCCAAATGAAATACCGAACACGAGATAAGAACCGGTAGGCATCTTATTTTGACCAATGAGATGGTGTTTGATTTGTGACTAAGTAGTTCACTATGTTAACAAATCAAGTTCTCTAAAGGCAACTAAGAGTTGTTTATTAGGAAAGTCATCATTAATAAGCAATTGTTGTGAGGGGAAATTGGGATATGAGAGAGATTGTCAGTGACAACATTTTCTACACCCTTTTTATCTCGAGTTTTGAGATCAAATTCTTGAAGAAGGAGGATCCAACGAATGATCGAGTGTTGGTATTCTTCTTAAGCATTAGACACCTAAGTTCAGAATGGTCAGTGAAAATGGTGGTTTTAGACTTAAGTAAGTAGGGATGAAATTTCTCTAATACAAATACTACTGCCAAGAATTTTTCTCAGTTGTAGTTAGTTCAATTGCATCATTGAGAGTCTGATTTGAGTAGTAGATCACATGCTACTTGTTATCAATATGCTATCTGAAAAACAGGGCCTATGGTAAAATCTAGTTGGCCAAGGATATGCTCTCCGATTTTATTTTGATGATTACAAAACACAAGACGTTATTCGGTACTAATCAAGTTTGTGTGTTTTTAAGTATTTAAGCTTCTAAGAACATTGTTTGTGTATTCTTCCTTAAAAGAAAGGTATTCTAGTCTCAAGGTCACTTAAAAGAAGGCTTCAAGTTTGGACGATCAAGATTCACATTTTGAAGAAGTCCTCTTGAAGATTGCTTGAAGACATAGAGTACAAGTGTAAGATAATAGAATGTTTAAAGTATAATGTGTAGAATTTGTTGGCCCAAAGGCCCATCGCTCTAGTTTTGGTGATGATTAACTCATGTAGTTATAGTACTAATGATCTTGTGTTTAATTAATATCAGATATTTGATCAAGATATTAGTTGGTGTTTAGCTTTAACAAAGGATTTAAAGTCAAAGTTTTGGAGCAAGCACGTATTGATTCAAGAGCTCGCGCATCAAGATTGCATCAAGTACTTAAGAGGAGTCTAACTCATTGGATCAAGGTTTGGACCAAGTCAAGAAGGAGAAGAAGACATTCAAGAGAAGATTTCCAAGAAGACTTGTGTCGGGTTTTGTAAGTGTCAAGATTTTATTTTTGGATAAAATGTAAATGATAGATTAGTTGGTGGACTGCTCAAGTTCATATACACTCACACACAAGATTTATATGTGTTTTCATAAAAGAGTCTTTATTTTAGAAAATATCGTTTTGATTTTTGAGATTCAAAATATGCATGTGTTTTATCAAAACTTATTTTAGAGATTGTTGTCAAAAACATAGATATTTCATCATATATGTGTAGTTGATCATATCCATACATATAGCCTTTAAAAGTGTTTAGAATATCTTATTTTTGTATTTGGAGAAGTTTTGAAAAAAATCATTTTTCAATTTGGAGATAGTTTTTGGAAAATACAGATTTTTGTTTAAGTCGAAATTTCCTTATCACAAAATAGTTCAAAATGTTTGTAATATGTTTTGATTTTTAATCAAACATGTTTGTATTTCAAAGTATATCAAAGAACTTATTTTTGTAAAATTTATGAGAATTTATGGGATTTCATTGAAGGAAAAAGACCGAGTTTTTAATCCCTAAAAATGTTAGACTGGCCTTCTGCCGGTCGACCGATGTGCACAAACGTGCACAGCAAGGGCCGATCGACCGCACGGTCGATTGACAGAGAGTCTCTGCTCTATGTAAATGACCCCGGTCGACCGGGCGGTCGACCGCTAGGTCATAGCCCAGTTTTCGGTCGACCGGCCGGTCGACCGCTTTTCCCAACGGTCAGAAATCCGACTGTTGGCGGTCGACCGGGCGGTCGACCGACAGCATGGAATCATGCTGAGTTGGCCTCCAACGGCCATATTTTTTGAGCCTATAAATTTGGCTTCCCTTGGACTGTTTTGGATAAGATTTTAAGTGGGTTTTCAAGATAGCTTTTCCTACACTTCTAAGTGTTTATCTCCACTTATTTAGAGCCAAATACTTCCATATCAAAAGAAGAGTTTTTCAAGAGTGTTTTGTAAAAGAGATTTCTTGAATTTTTCACCACCAAATCAATCCTAGTTTTCTCACACACACTTGAGCTATCCATTGCAATATTAATCCTCTAGGGGTCTTTGTTGTGAGAGTGTTTTTAGGTGATCAAAGTGTTTAGATCACCAAGTGTTCAACTTTGTATTTGAGGAGGCAAACTTACGGGTTCGTGTTGTTTCGAGTTCTTGAGGGAGCTCGGTGTAGCGGTGCTGCCTCGACAAGCTAGTGTGCTTGCGTGTGTAGTTCTTGCGGGAACAAGTGAGGGGACTAGTGAGTCCAAGGAGTTCTAGTGTGAACTCGTTGTAGATGTTGCGGCACCGAGTGATCCGGTGGGATCGTTTATAGTGAAAATCCTTCATAGTTTTGAAGGCGGGGACGTAGAGTAAGGGTGCTCGAACCTCAAAACAAATATCCCGCGTTTGTGATTGCTCTCTCTATCTCTTAATCGTGTTTATATCTTACATACTTTTATTGTTCATATTCATTACTTGCTTGATATACTTGTGCTTAAATTTATATATGCTTGGGATTGTTTGCTCACGCTTGTATTCAACCAAGAGAGCCATAGCGGCACCTCAACTCTTATCTTGAGGAATCTTGAGGAGATAGTCTAGAGTCCTTCACCGGGAATTCGTCTACACTCTTAGGTTATATCTTGTGTGTTTAGCTTAATAGTTTTTAGTTTGCTTAAATAGTTTTAATTCTGCATTAATTCATCATTAGATTAGCTAGTCACCTATTCACCTTCCTTCTAGGTGACTTCAATTGGTATCAGAGCTTGGTACTCTTGATTTGGGTCTAACAACCTAGAGTTAAAAATCCTTATTTTTGGCTAATAATAATATTTATACACACAAATGGATTTCATGTCACCTCCCACTTTTGATATTATTAACATCCAAACTTGGAAGGTTAAGATGTCAATGTACGTCAAAGCCCTAGGTATTCATGTTTATTTTGCCACTATTAAAGATTCTTATTGTTTAAATGGCAAATATCTTGAGGCTAATGCAAAAGCCATCCTTTCTTTAAAGTCAACTCTAAATGATGAATATTTATCTAGGGTTGCTAATTTTGATTCGGCTTTTGTAGTATGGAACACTATAGTTTCCCTTGGCGAACAAAAGCAATACTATGTGGGGAGCGACTCGGATGATAGAAGTGATGCTTCCAACTTGTGCTACATGGTCCAAGGGGACAACCCCCTTGAGGTAAACTCTGAATTTGAGCTTGATGAGGATGTTGACATGTCTTATGATGAGCTTAAATCTTTTTGTCAACAACTTCTTGAAAAATATAATTTGCTTAAAAAGGATAATAATAAATTGAAAAAGAACAACACTTCTCTGTTAAAGAAAATGACTCTCTTAAAAATAAATTTGCATGTATTTCAAAAGAAAATGATATGTTAAAAAAGGATAATATTTTCTTGACTTCTAAATTAAATGATCTTTGTGAAGGAAATACTTCTTTGAAAAATAAAATTATTTTGGTGGAAAAAGAAAAGGAGATTGCTTTGGATGAAAACAACTCTTTGAAAAGAAAAATTGTTTCAAAAGAAAAGGAAAATATTTCTAAAAAGAAAAGAGTGTTGACTCTCATTCTCACCCTGCTTTTCATGCTACTATTGATAAAAATTAGATTCAATTTTTGAAAAATAGAATAGATTGTTTGAGCTCAACTTTGAGCAATTGTGCATTTAATCATAATAGATTGGAAACCTTGTTTCAAAAGAAACAAGCTCCACATGTTCACACACATCACCCATGGCACACATATGTATACTTTGCACATCATGATCACACTCATTCTCATGTGCATACTAGAGTATACAAAAGTACACATTGCGGCCGCAAAGGCCACTTAACAAAGTTTTGTTATGATAAGGTAAATTCTTTAAATTTTGCTAATAAAAATGTTGGGTTCCGAATAATGCTAACCCCATGGACCCAAAAGAAAATGGGTACCAAAGTCCCACCTCTTGTGTTTGATGTAGGTGTGGGCTCTCACATGACGTGAGAGGTTTGGTGCCTTGGCGTTGGATGCATGAGCTAGATGAACACACCAAATTGATGCATCACTATCAAGAAAGTTTGGTAGGAAGCCACCATGTTTGGAGACTTAGAGAATAGTGCATTTGGTTTGGTAACTATCTCTAAACTCTTATTTCAGTTTACATGCATTTACATTAATAATTTTTAGCATGATTTATGATCATGCTTTGTTTTTGTGCTTTATGTGGTATATACTTGTTTAGATATAGTTTTCATTAAAACTTGTGTCTATATTTGTACAAATAATGAGCAATATTTGATTCTTATATGTTTGTACTTCATTGCTCATTTGTACTTATTACATGTACATGTATAACCTAGTTTTGATGATTCCTTCATTTATACCTGTTTTGCCTTTTTTTGTGCATGTTTTGCTTCATGTATATATAATTCTTGTTCGAAACTAATAAATATACATGTGTACCCTTGAGTCACTTGCCTTCATGTAAATTACATTATGGACTCGTTTATGTTTGGAATATGTATGTATATTATTAATTTTGAATAAAACATACATATACCTGGAAGTTTGTTTTAAATAAAAAATAAAATTTTATAATCTACATGTTTTTGATAAAGAAATTCATGTTTGTTTTGAGCCTCATTGACTATTTTCATAATTATGCTAATCACATAAGCTTTGTACACTCCCATTATTTTTATTTACTTATGATTTTGTTTCATGAGCACATTTTGAGCTTTATAGATTTCGAGTGTCAACTTTTGTGTATTTAGTATGATTCATGAGATATATATATGTTTAGTTTTGATGTTTGAAGGATCTTTAACTAGTTTTTTTAAAAACTACTTTAAACTAGTTATTTATTCTTCAATGGATAAAGTTTTCAAATTTTGTAAAATATTTTCAAACTCTTATTTTGAAAACCCCTACCAACCCTTCAAGGGCGGATGGTTGGGCGACCATACCTTGTATGTTCTATTTGAAAATCCTTTAACATGTGCATGATTAGGGTGGATAGTTATGTGTAATGCACATGAACTTCATGAAATTCTATTTTTGTATACTGATATATGTTTTCTTGTATATGTATGCTTCAAATTTCAAATAATATCAATTTCAATTGGTATTTTCATTTTGATACATATATATGATTTGATTGTGCTTGATTTATAATATCCTTATATGTTTAAAGCACAAATTATGTTTATGCTAAGCTTCACTTAAATTTTAATTTCAATTGGTATCTCAATTGGTATTTTAATGAGCTTATGCATTATTTTCAATTGGTATTTCAATTGATATCAAAATATACTTCATATTTTACCTTTTTTAAATCAAAATTTACAATATACTTCAATTCGTATCAATATGTTTCAATTTCAATTGGGTTTCGATTTCAATTGGTATCAAAAATGTTTTACCTTTTATTTGGTATCAAAAATTACCACACATTTCAATTGGTATCAGAATATAAAATATTTTACTTTTATTGGTATCAAAATTTACAAATGTTTCAATTTCAATTAGTATCAAATATCTTGTGATATCTTAAAATTTTGTTTATTTACAGGTGATATCTTAAAATTTTGTTTACTTACAAGTGGTATCTCAAAATTTGATTTGTTAATTTAAGATTCAAAATTTGTCTTTAAAGTGATTTTAATAATGTTTTGATATGTATTACATATATGCAAGGGAGCTTAACATCTCTTCTATATATAGATTTACGTTGAGTGTATCTTATATTGAGGAGTTTGACATCTCTTCTTTATGTAGTACACGTGTGTAGGGGAGCTTAACATCTCCACTTATGCATTGTATATTATGATTTATGTGAGTTAGAGTTTTGTCATCCCTTCTTCATGTAATACATGTATGCAGGGAAGCTAACTTACCGTCTTCCTCTTCATAAATGTATATCACATATATGTCCTTCTTATTAATTTTTTTTCACCCCTTTGTTGATGATTGACAAAAAAAGGGAGAATGATTTTGAGCTTATATATGCATATCTAGAAATTGAGTTTATTCATATATTGAGTTTATGCATTTTATGTTTATACCAAAAGGGAAGAAGGATTTTGAAAGTTTATACAAAAAGGGAGAAGGTTTTTAAGGAGAAGAATTTTTTATTTATGCATGTTTCTCTCACCTTGTTTATGCATATATATTTGTTTAGTTTTATGCACTTCATTGAATATTTATTTGTTTATTGTTATGCATGAGTTAAGGGGAAGCTTCTATGAATCTTAACTTTAATTTATGCATATATAACGCTATGAGTTTTGTCATCATTGAAAAGGGGGAGATTTGTTGGCCCACCGCTCTAGTTTTGATGATGATTAACTCATGTAGTTATAGTACTAATGATCTTGTGTTTAATTAATATCAGATATTTTGATCAAGATTTTAGTTGGTATTTAGCTTCAATAAAGGATTTAAAGTCAAGTTTGGAGTTAGCAAGTGTTGATTCAAGAGCTCGCGCATCAAGATTGCATCAAGTACTCAAGAGGAGTCTAGCTCATTGGATCAAGGTTTGGACCAAGTCAAGATGGAGAAGAAGACCTTCAAGAGAAGATTTCCAAGAAGACTTGTGTCGGGTTTTGTAAGTGTCAAGATTTTGTTTTTAGAAAAATCTAAAGTATAGATTAGTTGGTAGATTGCTCAAGTTTATATACACTCACACACAAGATTTATATGTGTTTTCATAAATCAGTTTTTACTTTAGAAAATATAATTTTGATTTTTGAGATTCAAATATGCATGTGTTTTATTAAAACTTATTTTAGAGATTGTTGTCAAAAATATAGATATTTCATCATATATGTATAGTGGATCATATCCATACACACTAATATCTTATTTTTGTATTTGGAGAAGCTTTGAAAAAATCGTTTTTCAATTTGGAGATAGTTTTTGGAAAATACAGATTTTTTGGTTAAGCCAAAATTTCCATATCATAAAAAAAGTTCAAATGTTTGTAATATGTTTTGATTTTTAATCAAACATGTTTGTATTTCATAGTATGTCAATGAACTTACTTTTGTAGAATTTATGAGAATTTATAGGATTTTATTGAAGGAAAAGACTGAGTTTCTAATCCCTAAGAATGTTGGACTGGCCTTCTGCCGGTCGACCGAGTCAGAAGTCGATCGACTGCTCCGGTCGATCGATGTACATAAACGTGCACAACAAGGGCCGGTCGACCGTACGGTCGATTGACAGAGGGTCTCTGCTCTCTGTAAATGGCCCCGGTAGACCGGGTGGTCCACCGCTAGGTCATAGTCCAGTTTTTGGTCGAACGGCTGGTCGACCGCTTTTCCCAACGGTCAAAAATCTGACCGTTGGCAATCGACCGGGCAGTCAACTGACAGCAGGGAATCTTACTGAGTTGGCCTCCAATGGCCATATTTTGGGAGCCTATAAATTGGGCTTCCCTTGGACTGTTTTGGATAAGATTTTAAGCGTGTTTTCAGGATAGTTTTTCCTACACTTCTAAGTGTTTATCTCACTTATTTTAGAGCCAAATACTTTTATATCAAAAGAAGAGATTTTCAAGCGTGTTTTGTAAAAGAGATTTCTTGAGTTTTTCACCACCAAATCAATCCTAATTTTCTCACACACACTTGAGCTATCCATTGCTATATTAATCCTCTAAGGATCTTTAAGTTTTTGTGATTGCTCTCTATCTCTCACTTGTGTTTATATCTTGAATGCGCTCTTATTGTTCATATTTATTACTTGCTTGATATACTTGTGCTTAAATTGATATATGCTTGGGATTGTTTGCTCACACTTGTATTCAACAAGAGAGCCATAGCGGCACCTCAACTCTTATCTAGAGGAATCTTGAGGAGATAGTCCAGAGCCCTTCACAAAGAATTCGGCTACACTCTTAGGTTATATCTTGTGTGTTTAGCTTAATAGTTTTTAGTTTGTTTAAATAGATTTAATTCCATATTAATTCATCATTAGATTAGCTAGTCACCTATTCACCCCCCTCTAGATGATTTCAGAATTGATGCTCAAGAAGTCACATACACAAAATACAAGTTTTCGAAATACGAATTTTGATTTCTAGTTTTTCTCATTTTAGTATTTTACAAGGTTTTATATTTGATGCATGTCCCATATTTTTTAAAATTTATATATCTAGTTTATATCATGTATCTCATAGCCTATGTATTGCCAAAACACTTTTTAAACCAATACAAAATTTTAAAACTAAGTTTGATTTCAAAAACTACTTCAAAAATTGTTTTTAGGCTAGATCGATTGAACGGGTGATCGACCAGATCTCGTGGCCATGTCTTTCTGCATGCTGTGCACATTTATTGGACAATCGACCGGCAACCCTAGCGGTCGATCGGGCGGTCGACCGACTGACAAGCCTTTGGTCTCGGTTGAGACCGGTCGACCGGCCAGTCGACTGAAGTCCAACGGATAGTTTAAAATTTTGAATGTTTGATCGACCGGCCGGTCGATCGAAGTTCTGTCAAAGCTATAGTAACGTCTAGTTTTTAAAAATTTGGTTTTTTAATTTATTCTCCAACAGATATTGCTCTTTTTGAGTCTATTCTCTCTCCTAATGACCTGCTAGGCTCTTCTAACATTGATTTATCATTTACCTATATATGGTTTATTTGTAGAGGATTACTAACAAGTTTTTATTGAGAAATATTTAAAAAATCAAGTTTATTCAAAAGAAAAGATTTCAAGTTTTTTTATTTCAAGTGCTCTCATTTCAATGCCAATTTTTGCAAGTTTTCTGCTTTTAAAATTGATTCATTTCAACTGATTTTCTCTTTCACAAACTTTTTGAGCTCCATCTCACATCAAATACTATAGGAAGTTGTAAAAGGGATTATTTGTGATCTTTATGGTCACTAAGAGCTTGTAAATCTCATTGGCTTTGTGATACTTCTTGTGTAGAGAATTGAAAGTTAGAATTGTGTACTCTGATCTTATATAAACAATTATAGTTTCTTTGTGGAGGCTCCTTTGTCAAAGATCCTCAGTGGATAGTGAAATCCTTCACGCGGTGAAGGCAAAAATGTAGAGCTTGGTGCTCGGACCTCGAAACAAATCATTTGTATTTTCAATTACTTTCTCTCTTACTCTACTCTACTTGCTATTGCTTACACTTGTGTTTTACATTCATTGCCACTTGCTATTCATTACTATCATCATTTTAACTTGTAAATTTTCACTCTTTAAATCAAGAAAACAATTGAACACCTCAAATCATTATCAAGAGAAATATAGAGGAGAAGTTTTAGATCCCTTCGTAGGGAATTCGACTTCACTTCTTGATTTGAATTGACCGTTTGCATCATTCATTATACAATTGTTGCATTTTTGCATTATTGACCATTAGTTAGCACTACACCTATTCATCCCCAATCTATGTGTACTTTTAATTTGTATCAGAATCTTGGATTCTAGTTTTTGATTTACCACCTTAGGGAGATCCTTTCCTAATCATCTACTCACTTGCACCATTTGCTTGATTTGACACTAGCTTACATGGCCAAAGGTATTAAGACTCCACCCAAATTTTATGGCCTTAGTTTTCTCATATGGAAGGTTAAGTTGATTGTTTTCTTCTAATCCCTAGGAAGCCGGGCGCAAAGGCGGTGACCAAACCATTTAGTGTATCCGATAGTGATGAGGCCACTTGATCCAAAATTGTCGCCAAGGACTTTGATGCAAATCTAAGGCATAATATGCCTTACTTCTAGCCTTGAATGATGATGATATTGCTAGGATAATTCATTGCAAATTCGCATTTGAGATTTGGTCACACTTGGTTGTCACACATGAGGGGACTTCATAAGTCAAGAGAACTAAGGTTGATCTCTTACGTTCTTAGTATGAGAATTTTTCTATGAATGAAGATTAATTCATTGATGATATGATTACCAATTTATGAAGATTACTAATGGTCTTGGCTTTTAGATTATGAGATTGACAATGACCAAAAGGTGAGAAAAGTGACTCATGCACTTTCACCATCTTGGGAGGTTAAGTCTACAACTTTGAAGAAGCTTAATAACAAAGAGTAGATGGAGCTTATCAGTCTCATTGGGAATCTAAAACTCATGAGATGGAAAGAAAGACTAGAGAAGAGAAAGCACCCTAAAAGAAAAAGATTCTTGCTTTCAAATCCACTCCTACTATTTCTGATGATGATGATGACAACCAAGTAGATGGTGAAGATTTGTCCCTTCTTGTAAACAATGTTAGAAAGATATACAATAAAGCCAAATTCAACAACTGAAAAAAATGGCAAGGGAAGGAGGAGAAGAAGATAATGTGCTATAATTATCAGAAGCTCGGATATGTTATTGCCAAGTGCCCGGATACAAAGATCAAACCCACTATCTCCAAGAAGCCCTAAAAAGAAGGCTTTGAAAGCAACATGGGATTCGGAAAGCGATTCTGAAGAAGAGGTGGATACAACTAATGTGTGTTTTATGACAAATGAGAACACACCCAAGGTAACTTCTAAATCTCTTGATGAATGTGAATTGTCCATGGATGAATTGGGTGAAGCTTATGAAGAACTTTCCAACAACTATGATTTTCTCAAAAAAAGTAGTTAAAAATGAAAAAAAATGAACTTCTTCAAAATAAATTAGTTATTATTTCAAAAGAAAAAGAAATTTTATGTTTCACACTTGAAAAGACACAAAAAGATTTTGATGCACACAAAATTTCTTACAAAGAAAAATTTTCAGTCATTGATGAAAAATGAGATATCCACTTTGTAAACAAAATTGATACTTTCAGTAATGCTTTGAAAAAGTGTGAATTTGATAAGGTTAAATTAAAGGCTATATTTTCAAAGAGGCAAATCCAAAGGAAATATCATGTTCATACACACACCATTATGCTCACTCCCCACCATAATCACAAGCACAATATGTACACCATGCTACACATGCTCATCATGCACAAACAATGCACAAGCTCATCATGCTCACATATGTCATACATTTTTATATGCTAAGGTGTATAATGCACGTATTGTGGGCGTAACAGTCATTTGGCTAAGTTTTGTTATGATAGATTTAATCCACTAAATAGTCATATTTGGGTTCAAAAAACTAACATTCTATGACTCAAGAAAGTTTGGGTACCAAACTCAACTCTTACTCTCAATGATATAGGTGTGCACTAAGGCTTCAAGATGTAGGAAGCGGTGGTACCTTAATAGTAGTTACTTAAGGCACATGACTTGGGATTCAATAACTTTGCAACCCCATCAGGGTATCAAGAGGTGGCACCGTCACTTTTGGAGATGATTCAAAGGGTAAAATTATTGGTATAGGTAACATCAAGATTGACTCATCTTCTTTAATTGAAAATATTATTTTGGTAGAAGAACTTAAACATAATTTATTAAGCATTAGTCAACTTTGTGATAAAGGCTTAAGGATTATTTTTGATGACTCTACTTGTGATATTTTAGACAAGAAATTAAATACTTGTGTTCTTTCTAGTTTTCGTGAAAACAATGTTTATATGATTGACATGCTAAATTTGAATTGCAACGCCACTTGTTTGAATGCTTTTTATGAAGATTCTTAGTTATGGCATAGGAGACTAGGTCATATTTCTTTTGACCATCTATCCAAATTAATTCTAAAGAATTAGTGAAGGATATTCCTTACTTGAAGTTTGAAAAGAATCACATTTGTGATGCGTGCCAACTTGAAAAACAAATCAAGTTTTCTTTCAAATCAATCAAGGATATCATAATATCTAAATCTCTAGAATTGATACATATGGATTTGTTTGGCCCAGTTAAAACTAAAAGTCTTAGTGGTAACTGTTTTATTTTTGTTTTAGTTGATGATTTCTCAAGATTTATATGAGTTTTCTTTTTAGAACAAAAAGATAAAGCTTTTTCGCATTTTCATGTTTTTAGAAAAAATGGTTGAAAAAGAAAAATATTTTCTGATTTTATGCATAAAGAGTGATATAGGTGGTGAGTTCATCAACCATATCACCTATTGTGAAGAAAATAGAATTAAGCATGAATTGTCTTATCCTACAGCTCCACAACAAAATGTAGTCATTGAACGAAAGAATTGTATTCTTTAAGAGATTGCTAGGATAATGATTAGTGAATACAAACTCCTTCATTATCTATGGGCCGAGGCCATAAACACTTCATTTATGTTGAGATTCGAATTTATTTTTTGCAAGAATTCTAATAAAACTCCCTTTGAGATTTACTATTTTAGAAAACCAAATGTTTCCTTTTCAAAGTTTTTGGTTGTAAATATGTTGTTTTGAACACCAAAAGTAACTTAGGTAAATTTGATGCCATGTCTTTTGAAGCTATATTTATTGGGTATTCAAATACTAGTAAGGCTTATAGTGTCTTTAATAAGCCAACTTTGATTTATTGAAGAGTCTATGCATGTGAAGTTTGAAGAATCTAACTCTCTTGTGAGGAATGTTGTAGAGATTGATTCTTTAGGTGAAGATTTTGAAAAGATTTTCATGAAAGACTCACCTGCTCAAGAGGAGGATGACAAGAAAAAGGATGACACAAATGGTAAAGCTCAAGATGTAGAAGTGGAACCAACTCAACCACTTCTGAAAGATTAGAGATTTGCTATAAATTATCCCAAGGACCTCATCACAAGTAACGTATCCAAAGGCGTAACTACTCGCTCCAAACTCATGATATATATGACCATTTTACATTCATATCCCATATTAAGCCCAAGAACATTCTTGAAGCCGAGGGCGACTCATATAGGTTGCTTGCCATGCAAGAAGAGCTTAATCAATTTGAGCGCAAGTAAATTTGGCATCTCGTTCCTAGACCCCATGATAGACCAACTATTGGTACTAAATGGATCTTTTGGAATAAGTTGGATGAGTCAGAAAATATTATTTGGAATAAAGTTAGGTTAATGGCCTAAGGTTACACCTAAATCGAAGGAATTGATTTTGAGGAAACCTTTGCACTCGTAGCATGACTTGAAGCCATATGGATGATACTTGCTTTTACATCATTCAAAGATTTTAAACTATTAAAATGGATGTTAAAAGTACATTTTTGAATGCTTTCATTAACGAGGAGGTGTATGTTGATCAACCCCCGGTTTGTTGATCCTACACATCCAGTTTTGTTTTTAAACTTGAAAAGGATTTATATGGTTTGAAACAAGCTCCAAGAGCTTCGTATGAAATATTGAATACTTTTCTTATTTTAATGGTTTTGTTAAAGGCAAAGTTGATACTACCTTGATTACAATGCATATAGGTGATGATTTCTTAATAGTACAAATATATGTTGATGATATCATTTTTGGATCTACTAATGAAAAGTTTTGTAAAGATTTTGAATCATGCATGAGGAAAGAGTTTGAAATGAGTATGATGGGGGAGCTCAACTATTTTCATGGACTCCAAATCAAGCAAAGGGGTGATGGGATATTCATCAATCAGGCTAAGTATACAAGAGACTCATCAAGAAATTTGGGCTTGAAGATGCAAAGATATGCAAGACTCCCCTGGCTACCACAACGAAACTTGAAAAAGATGAACAACATAAAAATGTTAACATTAAACTCTTTATAGTATGATTGATAGTTTGCTTTACTTGACGGCTAGTGGGCCGGATATCATGTTTACTGTGTGTCTATGTGATAGATTTCAATCTTGTCCTGAAGAGTCTCACATAATTACCGTAAAACACATTATTAGATAGCTAAAGGGGACTATTGAAATGGGCTTGTGGTATCTGAAAACCAGATAATTCTTTATGATGATTTATTCAGATGTCGACTATGCCGGTTGTAGAGTGGATAGGAAGAGCACTAGTAAAACCTGTCAACTCATAGAAAATTGTCTCGTTTCGTGGTCTTCTAAGAAAAAATTCCGTAATCCTTTCAACCATTGAGGCGGAGTATATTGCAGCTGGGGCTTGTTGTGCACAAGTCCTTTAGATGAACATATTCTTCTTGATTATGATTTACATTTTGACCATATTTGTAACCCTCGGTTCCCATTATACGTATGTCAAGACTGGTATCTGATGCTGACTTAATCATCCTGATAGTCGGATTGAGGATATTTTAGTTTAAGATATTATTTTCCAATATTTTGAATTTTTTTGAATTTTTTGAAATTTTTGGGAATTATCGGAGCAGAATCTCAATTCAAGGTCGATCGGTGTCACAGACTGACTCTGAAATTTTTAATTAACAATCAGAGGTGAATTTTGAAGATCTGACTTCACATCAATATTCAATATGACATCTTCTATTTTTAAGAATTTTTGAGGATTTTTCTGAATTAATAGAGTTTAATCCAATAAAATAATGCTTAATTGTTTATTCAAAAAGGAAAAAAATTAAAATAAAATAAAAATAAATAAAAATATAATAGAAAAATCCATGTTTTGAGTTATCAAATTTTGAAGATCTAACTTGACATCAATATTCAACATGACATCTTCTATTTTTAAGAATTTTTCTGAATTAATAGAGTTTAATTCAATAAAATAATGCTTAATTGTTTATTCAAAAAGGAAAAAAATTAAAATAAAATTAAAATAAATAAAATATAATAGAAAAATCCATGTTTTAAGTTATCAAATTCGAACCCCTGACCCGACCTCCAATTTCTCAAGTCAGAACCACGGGCGTGTTTGGTAACTTGCAAAATGTTTGCAAAATGCAAAAACTTTTGCAACTTTACATTTTACACTTGTTTGGTTTCGTTTGCAAAATGCAAAATGTACAAACTTTTGCAACTCTTCTTTTCCCAATTGCAGTTGCTACAGTTAAATTTGTGGTCATGTAAATCTCACTTTTACACTCATATTTTCCCACTTGCAGTTGCTACAGTTAATTTTGTGGTCATGTAACTCTCACTTGTAGTACACTTACAGCTCAAAACAGTTACTTGATAATCAATATATAATTAAATATTATTAAATATTTAATATTTTAATAGTGTTCAATTTCTAATTTAATTATTTAATTATTTTATATTTTTAATCTTTAACTTTTTTATTGTTTTAATATTTAATATTTTACTATTTTAATTTAATATTTTATTATTTTATTAATACTTATTCCATTTTTTATTATTTTATTTAGAGTTAATATTTTATTAATATAACAGTATTATACTTTAATATAAAATTACTATATATTTAATTATTTATTTTTTAATATAAAAATTACTTTACTAATATCATAATATATTTTATTATTATATTAATATTTTATTATGTTAATATTGTAATAATAATTCAGTATAATAATACTATAATGATAATTTATTATTAAATTATAATTATATTTTACTTTATTAATTTTATATTTCTATAATATTACAATAATATTATAATAAAATTTATATTATAATAATTTTCAAGTATTTTTAATATTATAATATTATAACTATATTTTATTATTGTTGTAACATTTTTTAATATTTATATTTTATTAGTATTCTTAAAATTTTATTAATGTTCTTTAGATTTTCTTAAAATTTTATATTATTTATTTAGTTAATATTTTAGTAATTTTTACTATTTATACTAATATTTTATTAATATTATTGTTATAAATAAAATATTAAGATTATTAATTTTTTATCTCAATTTATTAATACAATTTAATTTGCAATAGTAGATTTAATTTAATAGTATTTATAATATTTAAATCACTGCTACAGTTAGTTTTGTGGTCAACTTTTCTACTTACACTTTTACATTACCAACCAAACACCGTAAAACACAATATACTTTACCATTTACACTTTCACTTTATCAACCAAACACCGTAAAACACAATATACTTTTCCATTTACACTTCACTTTATCAACCAAACACCGTAAAACACAATATATTTTCTCTGCTACAGTTCACTTTTTCCATTCTCATTTTACGACTTACGACTTGCGACGTTTTGCAACGAAACAAACAGGCCCCACATGGCGACTTTGGTTTGTGGTGGGGAATGCCACATAATCTATTTAAACGTTTTCCATTTCTACCCTTTATCCTTGTGAAAGGAAACCAAACCAGTTTTATTTGATTCTTAGATTCGAACACATGCCCCTCTATCCCTCATCCTTGCACCTACACCATTTGACTAATTTGGATTGGCATACTAAGAGGCATAAACTTAGTTCATTTTCTTATTCACCTACACAACCACGTTCTCCGACTGCTGTTTCTCTTTCTTCTCCCACATCTTCACCTTCCCCCCATACTGCACCCATTTCTTCCCCCATGTCTCCACCTGTTCCCATTCTCTCTCCCATGTTTCTCTCCTCTCTCTCACACACTTAACCACACACACACTCTCTCTCTCCCTCATATATTACACACTCTCTCAATCACTCTCTCTCCCCCGTTCTCTCCTACACACCCAAGCATCACTGAGCTGCCCTCCTTGGCCTCTCCTCCACACCTCCATCGGCAGCCCAGTGTCTCATGCACCCCCTCTCGGCCATCTCATAGGCGGAGCCCCTCCTGTGGCTGAACCCTGGCCGTGCCAACCCCCCTCGGCATCCCCCGACAGCCCCCTCTCACGCGCACACCCGACAACTCTCCTCTTGGCCTTCTCCATGTCGCATCCCAAGTGGAGCATCCCCTCCACGCGTGCATCCTCCTTTAGTCGCGAGCGCCCCGAGAGCCTTTTTCTCTCCGGCGAACTCCGTGAGCTTCCGGCAGCCCGTTATCCTCCGCGAACACTCCGGCGAGCCCTTGCCACACTCTGCGGTCTCCGCCATCCTCTCCGTCGAGATCGCGAGCACTGCGGAGCGCACGCACATCGTGAACTCTTTCCTTCCATGGTACAAACTCTCCTTTTCTCTGTTAATTGTGTAGACGAGTGCATGCTTGTGTGTGTAATTAAGTGTATAGTTAGTGTAATTATGAATTAGTGTGTGTTAGTTGAATGTGTGTTAATTTTAGTGTGTAGATTCATGGTGTTGGTGTGTGCCTTTATACGCAAGTGAGTGTGTTTGCAAGTGTGTATATGCATATAATGTGTACATGTTTCGTGTGCATTTAAATGGTGTGTGTGCGCGCGCTTAGGATGTGTTTTAATTAATGTGTGTTTATAAAGGTATTTATGCATGATGTTTAGGTGTGCGCTTCCCTTGGTCAGCCTTTACCGCAGCGTCGGAACCCGTCGACACACTCCGCTACAACCCGATCCCCACCGCGAGCAGACTGTTAAGGTACCGACGTTGTCCATGCTTTGTCGACAACCGCGAGAAGGCCCACGTCCTTTCCGGCGAGCTCCACGGGCCATCATCATCCTCCTCGGTAATCCTTGGAGCCACTGATATCCTCCGCGGCCTCCGTCCGTTTGCGCATCAGAGTGACCCCTTTACATGTGTTTTGCATGGTACAGTCTCCTTCTTCTTCTTTACTTTGTATTATGTTTGTATCATTTGTGTGTGCATTAAATGATGTGTGTGTGCGTGTGTGATAGTGTGTGTGCGCGTGAGTAGGTGCATGCATGGTTGTGAAAACATATTAATGTGGTGTGAGTATTATGCATGGGTGCATATATGGGTATATATATTTGTATGTTTATTAAATGTATTTATGCTTGGCACATAGGTGGGTATTTATGTGTCTCTCCCCTCCTTGTTTCACACACACACATCCTCGCTATGTCCATCGTCCTTCTCCGACGACCTCCGGTGAGCTCCGCCACGCCCTCTGGTCTCCATCGTCGGGTCTGCAAACTTAACCCGCTACCTATTGTTGTCAAGAGAATGTCAGATCCCACGACAAGAGGCAAGTGTATAAGATTCTCATCTCGTTGACTTTCGTCTTGATATTAATTCTGCCTCTTAATTATAAATCTTGGTTATCATATCACATGATCGTCAACACTATCCTGTGATTATAATTACATATCAGCTTTTCTTTTCTGATTATATGACTAATTATTCTATTATTGTAATTATTACCTATACCGTCTCGTGATCATGTTTCATTATCTTACATATCATATTTGCATTTTGTTCCTATACATACATGAAATCACCTAGAGGGGGGGGGGGTGAATAGGTGATAATGCTAATCTATGAACTAAATGCGGAATTTAAAAACTAATTGCAATACACACTCAAGTGCAACCAACAAGTGATGCACACACAACCAAGCCAAGCATATAAGTATGAATGCACAATATGAATAGATGCAAGGCACAAAGTAAAGAGAGAGATAAGGGTGAGAGTCAATGGATCAAGCGCAAACAATAAGATATGTTTCGAGGTTCGAGCACCCAGCTCTACATCCCCGCCTTCACACAGAAGGATTTCTAGTCCACTAGCTAGTCCACAAAGGACTCCTACAAGGAGTGTTGGCCCAAAGGCCTTCCACTCTAGTTTTGATGATGATTAACTCATGTAGTTATGTGTACTAATAATCTTGTGATTTTAGTCTCAGATCATTAATCAAGATATTAGTTGGTGAAAGCTTCAACAAGATGGTTTGGAAGCATTCACATGGTGATTCAAGAGCCTAAGCATCAAAGATGATATCTAGCACTCATTGGAGTCAAGCTTGGTGCTTTGGATCGAGTCGACTTGGAGATTGCGCTCTACAAGAAGACTTAGGTATCCATATGTTTAGTTTGAGGTTTAGATCTTAATTGTAAAGATTAGAATAGTATGATAAGCTCAAGTTCACAACACACACGTTTCATGTTTTGAATATTGGTTTTCGGTTTTTGGTTTAACTGATCTTGGTTTACATGAATAGAGTTTATATCAAAACAAGTTTACTTGGTTTAATGTATATTGGATTTGTTCTATATACATGCATGCTTCAACTATTTAAACAAACTTAGTTTGATATTCTATTTCATGTGTTTTATGTTTTGGTAATTCTAACAAAACATATTTTGGAATCAAATACAAAAACATGATATTTAATCATGATACTTAAACTTGATATTTCAACATGATATTCATGTGTTTCATACTTTTTGTATTTGGATGAGTTTTGGACAAAATGTATTTTCTATTCAAGATTCCAAGTTTTAGAAAATACAAGTTTTAGTTTTTGGTAAATATGATAAGACACAAAAATAGTTTTAATTGCTTGATATTTGAGTCAAAACTTTTATCACATGTTTGTATATCAATGCCAATTGTCAAAACTATTTTTGGGGATTTTTACTAGAGTTAAAAAGATTTATTGAAATATTTTTGACTCAGTTTTTCTGACCTGTTTGCTGTCTGCCAGGCTGGGTCGGTCGACCGTACGGTCGACCGCACCATGTAGCCGGTCGACCGTCAGGGTCGACCGACGTGCACGGATACGTGCACGCTGGCTGACATTGTAGCCGGTCGACCGAGCGGTCGACCGACTGAGAGCAGTTTGCTCTCTGTTTGTTTGGGTCGACAGGGCGGTCGACTGGTAGTGCCAACGGTTCAAAATATGACCGTTGGGCGGTCGACCGACCGGTCGACCGGCAGGGCAATTCTGGCAAAATCTGCTGCCAACGGCTAGTTTCCAGATTTGCCTAAATATACCCCATTTGAAAGAGTTTTTCTCTAAGATTTTTGTGCGAATTTTTCCATACTCTCTGGTGTTTTTGCTGCAATCAAAGAGGTTTTTGGTTTCAAATTGAACAATCTTTTTGGTGTTTTTATTAGGGTTTGGAAAATCAAAGAAAAGGGTTTTTGGGAAAAGCTTTTGAATTGAACTTCTCTATCTTGGTTTCATTTATTTCCCAAAGATTTGAAAAACACCTAGAGGGGGGGTGAATAGGTGTGAATGCTAATCTAGTGATCTTTTTAAACCTTAATTAAATGAGTGATGCAACGATCTCTCAAAAACACGACTAAGAGCCGAATACCCCTTGCGAGGTTCTGAACTCCTTCCTCCCAATTCCCCTTAAATGGGTTAGAGGTGCGTAATGCAACCGTGTTGTATTGAGGTGTGATCGATCAATGCCAAGTATGATGATGAAGATGAAATGCTCAAAAAGTAAAACAACAAGTATAGCAAGTAAGGTAAACAACACAAGATTCCACAAGTAGAGGGTTAGTTCTCAAGCAATTAATTCAAGGCAATATAAAGCAATAGAAATTAAAAAGCAAGAAGAACGCAAAGGCAATCGCAAACAAGATGATTTGTTTCGAGGTTCGAGCACACTTGCTCTAGTCCCCGCCTTCACCTCCGTGAAGGGTTTCCACTATCCACCGAGGATGCCTTTACAATTGGGTCTACCGAAGACCGAGCACCGAGCTCCACCGAGTACAAAGGACCTCTACCGAAGAGGTTGCTCCACAAGAAGGAATTACAAGAACAAAGTGATCACAACTTGATCACTACACTTCTCTCAATTTCTTTTACAAACACTCTCACTCCAATTACAACTTCACTATAGAATGAGTATAGAATTTTTGGCTCTATGAAGTGTGGTGAGAAAACTTCAGTTGTAGAGTGATATAGAGAATCAAACACAACTGAAAAACAATCTTGAAAGAGTAGGAATTGAAGGCTTAAAACAATTTTTCTTTTCTCTTTTGAAAAACAACAAAACTTGAGGATTTTTCTTTTGTAATGAGGAAGAGAGACTTCTCCTCTATTTATAGGGTTAGAAAATAGATTAAAAACAATTTCTTTTCACCTAATACAACCTGCAAAAGCTCCCCAACCACTCTCCAAAAGTCTGCTAAAACAGAAAAAGAAACAGTTTTTCAGAAAATCTCAAAGAGGAAAGAGCCGTTGCTGAGTTGCAGGCTTGGCGGTCGACCGGTCCGGTCGACCGCCAGCCTAGCTGGATATGGCCGTTGGCTCCCGGTCGACCGGTCCGGTCGACCGACCAAAAAGGAGGAAACACAGTTTCTTTCTTCCGGTCGACCGGTCCGGTCGACCGAAATTTCCCGAGAGCAGAAGGCTCTCTGTCGGTCGACCGGTCCGGTCGACCGACGGACATGCACAAACAGTGCATGTCCAGGCACAACGCCGGTCGACCGGGCCGGTCGACCGATGTTGCCTGAGGCTGAAAACTGGGCTGTTTTGAAGATGGAATTTTTTTGTAAAAATATTTTGAAAATACCTATAGCTAAGTATTATGCAGAAAATAGTTTATATACATGTTTTAAACAAGTTTTTCAAGATATAAAGCTTTGGTACATGTATATATAAACTAAGGCATAAGCTAAAGCTTTGGTACATGTTTTTAAACAAGTTTTTCAAAACATAGGAAATACATGAAACAAGTGTGTGTGTGCAAATCCTAGAGCCAAATTTCCTATATTCAAACTTTAACATTCTAAACTTACAAACTTGCTAAAAGACTTCAAGGCTATTCTTCAAGGTGGGCTATCTTCACTTGATCTTCAATATTTGCAACTTGAGCCCAAAATGAATTGTCTTGAGTCCAAAAACCTTGTATTTGAGTGAGAGTACTTCTAGTGTGATGATAAACCTGAAACACACTTAAACAACAATTGTTATTAGTACAAATAACTAATATGTTTTGTAATCATCAAAATACACTAAACAAGGGTGATTGTAACCTTGGGCCAACAATCTCCCCCTTTTTGATGATGACAAAACATATAGTTATTAAACAAATAAAGAGAGGAAGAAGCTTGGAAAGCTCCCCCTCAAACAATGCTATGTATCTATCATGAATATGAAAAACTATGAAATCATACACAAAGCATTTGAAAAAATCATCACCATAAATTTTGTCAAGGAAAACCAAATAATGAACAAATTTATTATTTTCAAAAATCTTTCAAAAATCTAAGTATATTTTTCTCCAAACTTATATATCCAAACTTATATATTTTTCTCTCCCTTTTTGTCATACATCAAAAAGGGTTAAAACATATCAAAATAAAACATGTCAAAACAAAAGTATTTTAAGAATCAATCATACATACATTCAACTCACCACAAATAAAGGAAAATCTTGCATAATCTAAAGGTTTAGTGAAAATATCGGCAAGTTGAAAATCGGTAGAAACATAGTCAATATCAATATCACCTTTTTCAAAGTGATCTCTAAGAAAATGATACCTAATATCAATGTGCTTGGTTTTACTATGTTGATTAGCATTTTGGTCATGTGAATTGTACTAGTATTATCACAAAAAATCTTAACATGATCAAAATGTAAATCATAGTCAAGGAGAGTATGTTTCATCCAAAGAACTTGTGCACAACAAGCTCCGGCCGCAACATACTCCGCCTCGGCGGTTGATAGGGCTACCGAATTTTGCTTTTTGGAAGACCAAGATACAAGACAATTACCTAAGAATTGACATGTTCCACTTGTGCTCTTCCTATCTACCCTACAACCCGCATAGTCGGCATCCGAAAAACTCTTCATTTCAAATAATCCGGTTTTAGGATACCACAAACCCAATTCAATTGTGCCCTTAGATACCTAATTATGCGTTTTACCGCTATTAAGTGTGATTCCTTAGGACATGATTGAAAACGTGCACATAAACAAACGGAAAACATGATATCCGGCCTACTAGCCGTCAAATAAAGCAAACTACCAATCATGCTTCTATAAAGTTTAATGTCTACACTTTTACCTTGTTCATCCTTGTCAAGCTTGGTAGTTGTTGCCATGGGAGTTTTGCTTACTTTTGATCCTTCAAGCCCGAATCTTTTGATTAGTTCCTTTGTGTACTTGGCTTGATTGATGAAGATCCCATCCTTCCTTTGCTTGATTTGGAGTCCAAGGAAATAGTTGAGTTCCCCCATCATAGACATTTCAAATTCATCCTTCATGCATGACTCAAAAGCTTTGCAAAGAGATTCATTAGTAGAACCAAAAATAATATCATCTACATAAATTTGCACAATAAGAATATCTTTTTCTACATGTTTTGTAAACAATGTTGTGTCAATTTTACCTTTCTTAAAACCATTGGAAATCAAAAATGAAGACAATCTTTCATACCAAGCCCTAGGGGCTTGTTTTAAACCATAAAGAGCTTTGTCTAATTTAAAAACAAAATCCGGATGTGTAGGATCAACAAACCCGGGGGTTGTTCAACATACACTTCCTCTTCAATAAAACCATTTAGAAAAGCACTTTTAACATCCATTTGAAACAATTTGAAATCTTTATATGAGGCAAATGCTAGTGTCATCCGTATGGCTTCAAGCCGTGCTACGGGTGCAAAGGTTTCTTCAAAATCGATTCCTTCGATTTGAGTGTAACCTTGGGCAACTAACCTAGCCTTGTTTCTAACTACATTACCCGATTCATCCAACTTGTTCTTAAAGATCCACTTAGTACTAATTGTTGGTCTATGTGGGGCCTAGGAACAAGGTGCCATACTTGGTTGCGCTCAAATTGATTGAGCTCTTCTTGCATAGCTAGCAACCAATATGAATCGGCCTCGGCTTCGAGCACATTTTTGGGTTCAATGTGTGAAATAAATGCAAAGTGGCCACAAAAATCTTGAATTTTAGAACGAATAGTTACCCCTTTTGATACTTCACCTATGACGAGGTCCTTGGGATGATGAGGGTTGAATCTCCAATCCTTAGGTAGTGGTTGAGTAGGCTCCACCTCATTTGTTTGATGTTCATTTCCTTGGGCCTCTTCCACTTTGGCTTCACTTCCATCATCATCCTTTGGCTTGTCTCCCATGGTAGAAGCATCCTCCAAGGTGACTTTCTCCAAGCCTTCATGCAAGGCATCTATTTCTACAACATTCTTAACAAACTTGTTAGATTCCTCAAACTTAACATGAATAGACTCTTCAATAGTCAAGGATGATCTAATGAAAACTCTATAAGCCTTACTAGTGTTTGAGTAACCTACAAAAATAGCCTCATAAGATCTAGCATCAAACTTTCCTAAATTATCTTTTGTGTTTAAAACAAAGCATTTGCAACCAAAAACTTTAAAATAGGAAACATTAGGTTTTCTAGAAAAATACATTTCAAAAGAAGTCTTAGTAGTATTTTTACACAAGAAAACACGATTTGATATGTAGCATGATGTATTAACGGCCTCGGCCCACAAATAATGTGGTAGACCGTATTCACTTAGCATTGTCCTAGCCATCTCTTGTAATGTTCCATTTTTCCGTTCAACTACTCCATTTTGTTGTGGAGTTCTAGGACAAGAAAGTTCATGCTTTATTCCATGTTCATCACAAAAAGTGGTAAAGGGTTGGTTAATGAATTCAACTCCTCTATCACTTCTTATTCTCAAAATCAAAGAATCCTTTCTTTTTCTACTCTTTTCTTAAAAGTTTGGAAATACGAAAATGCTTGGTTTTTATGTTCAAGAAAGAAAACCCATGTAAATCTTGAAAAATCATCAACCAAAACATAAGCAAATCTATTCCCACTTAGACTTTTGGTTTGTGTTGGGCCAAATAGATCCATATGGATTAATTCCAAAGGACGTGATGTCATGATATCCTTAATTGACTTGAAAGAAGACTTAGTTTGTTTCCCAAATTGACATGAGTCACAAACTCGGTCCTTTTCAAAATTCAATGAAGGAATACCTTTCACCATTTCCTTTGAATTTAATCTAGAAATATGATCAAAAGAAATATGCCCTAATCTCCTATGCCACAACCAAGAGTCATCATCGAGGGCTTTTAAACAAGTAATATTACAAGACATATTTAACATATCAATCATATAAACATTGCTTTCACGAAAACCGGAAAATACACAAACATTGGAAGTTCTATCAATTACTTTACAAGCAACATTGTCAAAAACTACATCAAAACCTTTATCACAAAGTTGACTAACACTCAAGAGATTATGCTTGAGGCCATCAACTAAAACCACATTTTCAATTAAAGGAGAGGTGCCAAGTTTTACATTACCAATACCGATGATTTTACCCTTGGCGTCATCTCCGAAGGTGACGGTGCCACCTTCATGATATCTTGATAGGGTTGCAAAGTTGTTGATGTCCCAAGTCATGTGTCTTGAGCAACCGCTATCAAGATACCACAAACCTCTACGTCGTTGGGCTTTGGAAAGTACCTACATCATTTAAAACAATTGTTGACTTTGGTACCCAAACTTTCTTGGGTCCTTGAAAGTTAGTGTTACGAACCCAAACATTATGATGTGATGCACTTAGTTTATCATAACAAAAATTTGCTAAGTGTCCTTTCGGCCCACAATGTGAACATGAGTACACTTTTCTATACATGAATGCATGATGTGTATGTGTAGTAGTGTGAGCATGCTTTTGGGGTTTGCCATGTTGTTTAGGTTGTGTAGCATGAACATGAACATGAGCATGAGCATTTTTCTTTGGGGCTTGTTTCTTAGGAAACATAGCCTCAATCCTTTTCTTATCAAATTCACAATTTTTCAAAACAACACTTAATGAGTCTAATCTTTCCCTAAGCATGGAAACTTCATTTGAGTCAATTAGTGGGGCCTTACCCTTGCAAGAAGTCTTATATTTTTCAAAATCATTTTTAGTAGTGGTCAAGGTGGAAACTAAATTATCCTTTTCTTTTGTAAGAGTAAATACTTGATGACTTAAAGATTCATTTTCCTTTTTCATTTTTAAATACTTCTTCTTTAAGAAATCATAGTTTTGTGACAACTCAACAAAAGCTTCTTCTAACTCATCCATAGAAAGTTCATCATTATGAGAAGGGGAAGAGGTTACCTTGCTTGTGCCTTCATTAGCCATGAAGCACATGTTGGCGGTGTCTATCTCCTCTTCGGATTCGGTCTCCGAATCCCAAGTTGCCTTCATAGCCTTCTTCTTGTATGGCTTCTTTGATGTGGAGGGCTTTGCTTTGTCCGGACACTCCGCAACTATGTGTCCCGGTTTTTGGCAATTGAAGCACACAATCTTCCTTTCTTCTTTGCCTCCTTGCCATCTCCTTCTACCTTGAAACTTTGCCTTGTTGTACATCCTCCGAACATTTTTGACTAGAAGTGAGAGCTCTTCGTCATCTTCTTCTTCATCTTCTTCGTCGGAGTGTGATGATTGACACTTGAAGGCAATTGTCTTCTTCTTGGTAGGAGCCATGTCTTCTCTTGCTTTCCTTTCCATCTCATGGGTTTTGAGGTTCCAATGAGACCTATAAGCTCCATCTCTTCATTGTCGTTGAGTTCCTTCAAGGTTGTTGCTTTAACTTCCCATGAAGGAGGAAGAGCCCGGATGATCTTCCTTACTCTTTGATCATTGTTGATATCTTCACCTAAAGAAGAGAGTCCATTAGTAATCTTGGTAAACCTTGTAACCATATCATCTATGGTTTCAATGTCTTGCATGCTAAATGTTTCATATTGAGACCGAAGAAGGTCAATCTTAGCCTTCTTAACTTGTGAGGTCCCCTCATGAGTGACTATCAAGTGTGACCAAATCTCAAATGCGGATTTGCAATGTATAACCCTAGCTATGTCATCATCATTTAGGGCTTGTAGGAGTGCATAGTGAGCTTTGGCATTGGCATCGAATTCCTTAGTCTCTATTTCGGACCAAGTGGATTCGTCACCGGGGGTACACTAAAGGACTTAGTCACGGCCTTTGCAACTCGGCTACCTAGAGATTGCAAAAACACAGTCATCTTAACCTTCCATATGGGAAAGTTAAGTCCATCAAACTTAGGAGGGGTCTTAATTCCATCGGCCATTTTTACTATATGAATATGAATGAAATGATTAGCAAATTAGGATCTTCTCTAAGGTTGTTAAACCAAATCCTAGAGTCCAAGCTCTGATACCAATTGAAAAACACCTAGAGGGGGGGTGAATAGGTGTGAATGCTAATCTAGTGATCTTTTTAAACCTTAATTAAATGAGTGATGCAACGATCTCTCAAAAACACGACTAAGAGCCGAATACCCCTTGCGAGGTTCTGAACTCCTTCCTCCCAATTCCCCTTAAATGGGTTAGAGGTGCATAATGCAACCGTGTTGTATTGAGGTGTGATCGATCAATGCCAAGTATGATGATGAAGATGAAATGCTCAAAAAGTAAAACAACAAGTATAGCAAGTAAGGTAAACAACACAAGATTCCACAAGTAGAGGGTTAGTTCTCAAGCAATTAATTCAAGGCAATATAAAGCAATAGAAATTAAAAAGCAAGAAGAACGCAAAGGCAATCGCAAACAAGATGATTTGTTTCGAGGTTCGAGCACACTTGCTCTAGTCCCCGCCTTCACCTCCGTGAAGGGTTTCCACTATCCACCGAGGATGCCTTTACAATTGGGTCTACCGAAGACCGAGCACCGAGCTCCACCGAGTACAAAGGACCTCTACCGAAGAGGTTGCTCCACAAGAAGGAATTACAAGAACAAAGTGATCACAACTTGATCACTACACTTCTCTCAATTTCTTTTACAAACACTCTCACTCCAATTACAACTTCACTATAGAATGAGTATAGAATTTTTGGCTCTATGAAGTGTGGTGAGAAAACTTCAGTTGTAGAGTGATATAGAGAATCAAACACAACTGAAAAACAATCTTGAAAGAGTAGGAATTGAAGGCTTAAAACAATTTTTCTTTTCTCTTTTGAAAAACAACAAAACTTGAGGATTTTTCTTTTGTAATGAGGAAGAGAGACTTCTCCTCTATTTATAGGGTTAGAAAATAGATTAAAAACAATTTCTTTTCACCTAATACAACCTGCAAAAGCTCCCCAACCACTCTCCAAAAGTCTGCTAAAACAGAAAAAGAAACAGTTTTTCAGAAAATCCCAAAGAGGAAAGAGCCGTTGCTGAGTTGCAGGCTTGGCGGTCGACCGGTCCGGTCGACCGCCAGCCTAGCTGGATATGGCCGTTGGCTCCCGGTCGACCGGTCCGGTCGACCGACCAAAAAGGAGGAAACACAGTTTCTTTCTTCCGGTCGACCGGTCCGGTCGACCGAAATTTCCTGAGAGCAGAAGGCTCTCTGTCGGTCGACCGGTCCGGTCGACCGACGGACATGCACAAACAGTGCATGTCCAGGCACAACGCCGGTCGACCGGGCCGGTCGACCGATGTTGCCTGAGGCTGAAAACTGGGCTGTTTTGAAGATGGAATTTTTTTGTAAAAATATTTTGAAAATACCTATAGCTAAGTATTATGCAGAAAATAGTTTATATACATGTTTTAAACAAGTTTTTCAAGATATAAAGCTTTGGTACATGTATATATAAACTAAGGCATAAGCTAAAGCTTTGGTACATGTTTTTAAACAAGTTTTTTCAAAACATAGGAAATACATGAAACAAGTGTGTGTGTGCAAATCCTAGAGCCAAATTTCCTATATTCAAACTTTAACATTCTAAACTTACAAACTTGCTAAAAGACTTCAAGGCTATTCTTCAAGGTGGGCTATCTTCACTTGATCTTCAATATTTGCAACTTGAGCCCAAAATGAATTGTCTTGAGTCCAAAAACCTTGTATTTGAGTGAGAGTACTTCTAGTGTGATGATAAACCTGAAACACACTTAAACAACAATTGTTATTAGTACAAATAACTAATATGTTTTGTAATCATCAAAATACACTAAACAAGGGTGATTGTAACCTTGGGCCAACAAGATTTTCTTTGAGTTGCTAGTTTCAAATCCTCGTTTTCTCCACACTTGAGCTAAAATCTACTATCTTCTCTATAGGATTTTGTGTGGAAAAAGAGATTGTTTTGTGGTTGTTATTTGAAACCACTAAGTTGTAAACCCTATCTTTAGCTTGGCTTTGTGCCTTTCCCTCATTGTGTTGAGGAAGTTTGGCTATTGGGTTGTATCCCTCAAGGTTGTGAGGTGATCCTTGTATTGGTTTGTGGGAATCCCTCAAGTTGTGAGGTGATTGTTGATTGGCTTAGAGTTTGCCTCAAGAGGAGGTTGTAGTTTGTAAGAGAGGAGTTGGGTACTCCTTGTAATTGTGATTGCCCCAAATCCTTGGTAGAGGTTCCCTCGGTGGGAGTCCTTTGTGGACAAGCTAGTGGATTGGAAATCCTTCGTGTGGCGAAGGCGGGGATGTAGAGCTGGGTGCTCGAACCTCGGAACATATCTTGTTGTTTGCGCTTGATCCATTGGCTCTCTCTAACTCTCTCTTTACTTTGTGCCTTGCATCTATTTATATTGCTCATTCATATTTCCTTGGCTTGGTTGTGTGCATCACTTGTTGATAGCACTTGAGTGTATTGCATTACGTTTTTAAATTCCGCATTTAGTTCATAGATTAGCCACATCACCTATTCACCCCCCTCTAGGTGATTTCAAGGAGTACCCAACTCCTCTCTTTACAAACACAACCTCCTTCTTGAGGCAAAACTCCAATCCAACAAACAATCACCTCACAACTTGAGGGATTAGCACCAAGCAACACAAGAATCACCTCACAACTTTGAGGGATACAACCCACTTGCAAAACCTCCTCAACACAATGAGGGAAAGGCACAAGCCAAGCAAATAAGGGGTTTACAGCTTTGTGGTTTAATCAACCACAAACAATCTCTTTTCCCACACAAGGATCCTATAAAATAAGATAGTAGATGTAGCTCAAGTGTGGAGAAAACAAATGGAATGGAAATCAAAAACTCAAAGAAACCCTTGGGAAATTATAGAAATCAAGATGGTGAAGTTCAAACAAAGACTATTCCCAAAAACCCTTTTCTTTGATTTTCCAAACCCTAGCAAAAACACCAAATAGATTGTTCAATTAAAGCCCAAAAACTTCTTTTGATTGCTGTTAAAACTCTATAGAATCAGGAAAAATTAGCACAAAAATGCGTTAAGAAAAACTCTTTCCAATGGGGTATTTATAGAACCCAGAAAATTATAGCCGTTGGCAGCAGAAACTGCCAAAAATACACTACCGTCGGTCGACCGGTGGTCGACCGGCCAACGGTCACATTTTGACCGCTAGCAGCTACCGGTCGACCGTTCGGTCGACCGTCCAGATACAGAGAGCAACAGCTCTCTGTCCGGTCGACCGCTATGTCGACCGTCCCAGATCCAGAGAGCAACGGTTCTCTGGCCGGTCGACCGCTCGGTCGACCGGTGCCAACCCGAGAGCAACCTGCTCTCAGTCGGTCGACCGTGCGGTCGACCGGCCCATGGGGCAGCCAGCGTGCACGTATCCGTGCCGGCTACTTGGTATGGTCGACCGTTCGGTCGACCGACCTAGCCTGGCAGAGGCAATTCTGGTCAGAAAAACATGTTATTTATTATCCAATAAATTTTCATAAAATCTCTAAAATCACACAAGAATAGTTTTATCATTTTACATTGAAATATAACTTGTGTTAAAAATATCAACACAAATTTTAAACATTATGAACTATTTTGTGTTATAGAAATTTTGCCAAAAACAAAAAACCGTATTTTCTCAAACTTGGATTTTTGAATAGAAAATACATTTTGTCCAAAACTCATCCAAATACAAAAACATGATATTTAAACACTTTGAAGCATGATGCATATGGATAGAAATCCAATATACAAGAAACATATACATATCATTGTTTTTGTCCTTCATTCCAAATATATGTTTTGTTAGAAATACCAAAACATAAAACACATGAAATAGACTATCAAACTAAGTTTGTTTAAATAGTTGAAGCATGCATGTATATGGAACAAATCTAATACACATTAAACCATGTAAACTTATTTTGATATAATATCTATTCATGTAAACCAAGATCGGTTAAACCAAAAACTGAAAACCAATATCTAAACATAAAACGTGTGTGTTGTGAACTTGAGCATATCATACTATTATAATCATTACAATTTGGATCTAAACACAAACTAAACTAGGATACCTAAGTCTTCTTGTAGAGCACCGTCTCCAAGTTGACTCGATCCAAACCGTGATTCACCGAGCTTGACTCCAATGAGTGCTAGATATCATCTTTGACGCTCGGGCTCTTGAATCACCATGTGAAAGATGATGTGGAAGGTTTCACCAACTAATATCTTGATTAATGATCTGAAACTTAAACATTACAAGATAATTAGTACACATAACTACATGAGTTAATCATCATCAAAACTAGAGTGGAAGGCCTTTGGGCCAACAATCTCCCCCTTTTTGATGATGACGAAACTCATGGAGTTATATATGCATGGATTAAAGTTAAGCTTCAAGGAAGCTCCCCTTTACTCATGCATCACAATAAACATATAAATATATGCAGTGAATGTAACACATGAACATGCATAGACATGCATAAAACAATAAAATGCAAATGCATAGACATGCATAAAAAAATAAAATGCATATAAACAAGGCTCTCATGAAACATGCTCTTTTAATACCAATTAAATAAAACAAATATTGATACTAAATGAAATGTGACTTTCATTTGAAAGGATGCTCTTGATATTAATAAAAACAAAACTAAAAACTCATGCATAAATCATGCATATAAACATAAATTCTTCTCTCCCTTTTTGTCAATCATCAACAAGGGGTAAAAACAAACATAATAGAAACAAATTCTTCTTCCCCCTAAATGTTCGAAACAAAGAATCAATAAACTACTTAAAGGGGTGAAATCAAAATCAATATGATACCAATTAAAATGTATGTCAATGAAGTGCATTATGATATCAATTGAAATTAACAAAATTTAAGAAATGCCAAATCCAATTGAAATTAAACAATTGAAGTTAAACAGGCATAGAAACAAAATAATATTTTATATCAAAAAGAAAACATGTAAGGTAAACTTGATACCAATAGATAATAAAAACAAATTTATACCAATTTTGAGTAAACAAATATCATCTTGATACCAAATGAAGATATTTTTCTTAATAAGAATATGATACCAATTACACATCAATATTAATTTTTCAATCATTTTTCATCATAAAGTTAGGGAGTGGGAAACAAAACCAATGGTAAACCAAGTACCAATTGAAATATGAAATACGAGTTTTCTCCCCCTTTATGAAATACCAAAGAAAATGTTGCATAAGCTTGTATTAGAATACCAATTGAAAACTCATCAATTGAAACAAGATAGTCATTAAAAATCAAGCTTTGCAAAATCAAAATTTGTGCTCTAAGATATAGGAATATAACAGGCACAAATAAATCATCTATATATGTATGTAAAAATATGATACCAACCGAAATTGACACTATATGAAGTGCAAGCATACATAAAAAACAAACACTTATATGAGTATCCAAAAGTTGTCTATATTGATACCAATTGAAAGAATCCAATGATAACAATTGAAACAACAATAAAAGGTCAAGTGTATAACTCATATTAACTACCACCCATTTCATATTCAAGTTTACTATGATTTTCACTAAAAAGCATATATGAGCATGATCTCCCATCCAACCGCCCTTAGATGGTAGGGGTTTTAAAAATAGATTTGCAAATATAGTATGTTTGAAAACTACTACCAAAGTGAAGAATACGAACTAGTTATATGAAAATTTTTAAAACTAGTACGAAATCCTTCAAGCAAGGAATAACAAAAATATTTTTCATGAAGACACATGTAAACCACATGGCACTAAAACACTCAAAATCCATATAGCACAACTTGTACTCATGAAAACTAAATCATGAGAAAACATTAAATAAGGTGAGTGTACAAGTGTTGTGTGAAACATATCAATGAAAATGGACAATCAAGCTCAATATTGAAATCACCTTAAAAACATGAAATTCATCAAAACGATTTAAACTTCAAGACATATGTATGTCATGTACAAACTAAAGTATACATACATATCCTAAACATATCGAGTTCACAAAAGTATATGCATGAAGGCACGTGGCTCAAGGATGTATATGTATAGATGATAGTTTAGACAAGATGGACATATACATGAAGTTGAACATATGATCACAAAGACAAAAATAGGAATATGAGTCAAATGCATGAATCATCAAAACTAGACTATACTAGTACATCTAATGAATACAAATGAGCGTTCAAGAACAAACATTATAAAGGTTTATTTATAGCTCACTAGTTGTACAAGTATATATCCTAGTCTTAATGAAAACTAACATTCAAGCAAGTAGTCAAAACATGAAGCATCAAAACAAAACTCATAATCAACCAAATGATTAATATGACAATGATATATGCATTAGATCTATGACTAACATGATAGCTAAAACATAAAGAGAACACAAAATATGGGTCCATATTGAACATGGGTGTCTCAAGAACTAATCATGTAAAGCATAAGTCTAATATGTTGGCCCAAAGGCTTTCCACTCTAGTTTTGATGATGATTAACTCATGTAGTTATGTGTACTAATTATCTTGTGATGTTTAAGTTTAGATCATTAATCAAGATATTAGTTGGTGTAAGCTTCCACACAAGCATTCACATGGAGATTCAAGAGCCCAAGCATCAAAGATGATATCTAGCACTCATTGGAGTCAAGCTTGGTGAATCACGGTTTGGATCGAGTCAAATTGGAGACGGCGCTATACAAGAAGACTTAGGTATCCATAGTTTAGTTTGAGTTTAGATCCATATTGTAAAGATTAGAATAGTATGATATGCTCAAGTTCACAACACACACGTTTTATGTTTAGATATTGGTTTTCGGTTTTTGGTTTAACCGATCTTGGTTTTCATGAATAGATACTATATCAAAATAAGTTTACATAGTTTAATGTATATTAGATTTATTCTATATACATGCATGCTTCAACTATTTAAACAAACTTAGTTTGATAGTCTATTTCATGTGTTTTATGTTTTGGTATTTCTAACAAAACATATATTTGGAATTAAGGACAAAAACTTTGATATGTATATGTTTCATGTATATTGGATTTCTATCCATATGCATCATGCTTCTAAATGTTTAAATATCATGTTTTGTATTTGAATGAGTTTTGGACAAAATGTATTTTCTATTCAAAAATCCAAGTTTTAGAAAATACGGTCTTTAGTTTTTGGCAAATATTGTAAGACACAAAAATAGTTCAAATTGCTTGATATTTGAGTCAAAACTTTTATCACATGTTTATATATCAATGCAAAATGTCAAAACTATTTTTGGGAATTTTTAAGTATTTTACAAGATTTAATAGAATATTTTATATACTGTTTTCAGACCCAGAACTGGCTGACAGGCCAGGTCGGTCGACCGTACCAAGGGCCGGTCGACCGAAAGGTCGACCGACGTGCACAGAGCTGTGCACGTCTGGCAGCACAGTGTTCCAGTCGACCGACCGGTCGACCGGACCAGAGAGCGTAACTCTCTGTATCTGGGCGGACGACCGGGACGGTCGACCGGTACCTGCAGCGGTCAAAATGTGACCGTTGGGCGGTTGACTACTCGGTCGACCGGTAGTTCATTTTTGGCAGTTTCTGCTGCCAACGACTATAATTTTCTGGGGTGTATAAATACCCATTGGAAAGAGTTTTTCTCTAAGATTTTTGTGCTAATTTTTCCTGATTCTCCAGAGTTTTAAACAGCAATCAAAACAAGTTTTTGGGCTTTAATTAAACAATTTATTTGGTGTTTTTGTTAGGGTTTGGAAAATCAAAGAAAAGGATTTTTGGGAAAGATTTACCTTGAACTTCCTCATCTTGATTTCTATTATTTCCCAAGGATTTTCTTTGTGTTTTTTATTTCCATTCCATTGGTTTTCTTCACACTTGAGCTACATCTACTATCTTATTCTATAGGAATATTGTGTGGGAAAGAGATTGTTTGTGGTTGATTTAAACCACCAAGTTGTAACCCTTTATTTGCTTGGCTTTGTGCCTTTCCCTCATTGTGTTGAGGAGGTTTTGCAAGTGGGTTGTATCCCTAAAGTTGTGAGGTGATCCTTGTGTTACTTTGTGCTAATCCCTCAAGTTGTGAGGTGATTATTTGTTGGGTTTGGAGTTTGCCTCAAGAAGGAGGTTGTGATTGTAAAGAGAGGAGTTGGGTACTCCTTGTGAGAGTCCTTTGTGGGCTAGATAGTGGACTAGAAATCCTTCTGTGTGAAGGCGGGGATGTAGAGCTGGGTGCTCGAATCTCGAAATATATCTTGTTGTTTGCGATTGTTCCATTGACTCTCTCTATCTCTCTTTACTTTGTGCCTTGCATCTATTCATATTGTGCATTCATACTTATATGCTTGGATTGGTTGTGTGTGCATCACTTGTTGGTCATACTTGAGTGCTCATTGCAATTAGTTTTTAAATTCCGCATTTAGTTCATAGATTAGCTATATCACCTATTCACCCCCCTCTAGGTGATTTCAATTGGTATCAGAGCCTACGCTCCTGATATTTAGGTTTAACCACCTAGGAGTGAGATCTTGGTTTGCTAATCTTCATTTGCATTTTCATTTGCACACATATTAGTTTGCACTCATGGATAGCCCTCCTATGTTTGACTTTGCTAGGCATGATATTTGGAAGGCAAATATGGCTAGGCATTTAAAAACACTAGGACATCTAGTTTATCAAGCCTCTACTATAGAATCCTTCCCAAATAGTAGCAAGCATAAAAAGGCTAATGCATTAGCACTTAAGACACTTAGAGCATCTCTTAATGAAGAACTTGTACATGTTTTTGATCATTTTGATTCGGCTTTTGCAGTTTGGAGCATCTTAACTTCTCCCGAGCTTCCAAGAATTGTTAACAAGTTAAGGAGATCTAGGAGAGACATGTCCGACGAGCACTGCCTCATGGTCCAAGGGAAAGACTCCCTTGAGGTACAATCAGAATCTCAACTAGATGATAGCTCTAGTTCATATTGCTATGGATGTTTTGAAGTTCAAATTTTAATGTAGAACTTGCATCTAAGCTTGAAAAATTTGTTGAAAAACATAACTCTTTAAAAGAAAAACATTTTGATTTACAAAAAAATGAAGGATTTATGTTCTACTTTTGAAACGGTTTTGCAAGAGAAAGAAGAGATTATTAGTGAACGTGACTCACTTGAATCTCAACTTGAACTTGCCCTTAAAGAGATTGAAGTTTTGAAAAGTAAAAATGATTGTGATGATGTTGTGAAAAATAATGAGATTTTATCTTCTAAATTGGATTTTACTTTCAATGATAACCTTTCTTTAAAAAGTAAAATTGATTCAATCACTAAGGAATTAGATCTTATTTTAAAGAAAAATGAATCTTTGCAAAATGATTTAGATTTCCATGTTTGCCATGCTAGTGTAGCTTCTTCTTCTTGCACACCTATTGCATGCTCCACTTTATCTTCATGTATTGAAAATGACATAAATGTTTTGAAGAAAAGTGTTGATTGTTTGGGCTCCACTTTAAGCCATTGTGCCATGAACCACACTCGTTTGGAATTCTTGGTTCGTAAGAAACAAGTTCCAACTATGCATGCACACCCATCACGGCAACACATGCTTCCCACGGTCACCACCATCAGACGTATGCTCATGTGTACACATGTATACATTGTGGTCAAAAAGGCCATCTTACTAGATTTTGTTATGATTGTTTATATAATGAAAATTTAGCAAATGATTTTGTTTGGGTTAGAAAAGGTACTAACCCCTATGGACCCAAAAGGAAATGGGTACCAAAAATCACCTCTTTGATTTTTGATGTAGGTGGGGGCTCTCGCATAACGTGAGAGTTTTGGTGCCTTGAGGTGGATGCGTTCCGAGCTTAAAAGAGAACCATTTGGATGCTTCACTCTCAAGGGTAGTGTGGTGGGATGACCACCGTGTTTTGGAGACATGGAGAGTTGCCTCTTCGGTTTTGGTAACAATCCCTTACTCCTTTATTGTTTACATGCTTTCATATCATCATTTATAGCATGTTTTATTATTTCATGATTAGTATGATTATTGCCATGTTTATTAGATTTATACCTTACATGATTAGTTCTTTAGACACCCATGTTTAGTATGGACCCATATTTTGTGTTCTCTTTATGTTTTAGCTATCATGTTAATCATAGATCTAATGCACATGTCTTTGTCATATTAATCATATGGTTGACTATGACTTTTTGTTTTGTTGCTTCATGTTTATGATTGTATTTATCATGTTGATTTTTGACCCATTTTATACTTCATTTTTTTACTACTTGCTTGAATGATAGTTTTCATTAAGACTAGGATTTATACTTGTACAACTAGTGAGCTACAAATAGACCTTTACATGTTTGTGCTTGAACGCTCATTTGTATTCATTTGATGTACTAGTATAGTCTAGTTTTGATGATTCATGCATTTGACTTGTATTCTCTATTTTACATGTTTTGTCTAACTTCATGTATAGTCCATCTTGTCAAAACTATCATCTATACATATACATCCTTGAGCCACGTGCCTTCATGCATATTACTTTGTGGACTCATTATGTTTAGGATATGTATGTATACGCTAGTTTATACATGATATACATATTCCATTGAAGTTTGAATCGTTGTGATGAATTTCATGTTTTTAAGGTGATTTCAATTGGTGATTTCACATTTTAGATGATTTTCATGTTTTTAGATGATTTTCATGTTTTTAAGTGATTTCAATATTGAGCTTGATTGTTCATTTTCATGTTGATGTGTTTCACACAACACTTGTACACTCACCTTATCTAATATTTTCTCATGATTTAGTTTTCATGAGTACTAGTTGTGCTATATTGATTTTGAGTGTTTTAGTGATCATGTGATTTTCATGTTGCATGAAAAATATTTGTGTTATTCCTTACTTGAAGGATTTCGTACTAGTTTTAAAACATTTTCATATAACTAGTTCGTATTCTTCACATTGGTAGTAGTTTTCAAACACACTACATTTTCAAACCTTTTTTTGAAAACCCCTACCTTCTAAGGGAGGTTGGATGGGAGATCATGCTCATGTATACTTTATAGTGAAAATCATAGTAAACTTGAACATGAAATGGGTGGTAGGAATATGAGCTATACACTTGACCTTATTATTGTTTCAATTGGTATCATTGGATTCTTTCAATTGGTATCAATATTGACATCTTTTTGTATACTCATATATGTTTTGTTTTATGTATGTATGCTTGCATTTCATATAGTATCAATTTCGGTTGGTATCATATCTTTTTCATACATATATAGATGATTTATTTGTGCCTATTATATTCCTATATCTTAGAGTACAATTTTAATTTTGCAAAGCTTGATTTTTAAAATGACCATCATGTTTCAATTGATTAAGTTTTCAATTGGTATCCTAATACAAGCTTATGCAACATTTCATTTGGTATTTCATAAAAACAAACCAAACTCGTATTTCATTTGGTATTTTATAAAGGGGGAGAAAACTTGTATTTTATATTTCAATTGGTATTTGGTTTACCATTAGTTTTGTTTCCCACTCCCTAACTTTATGATGAAAAATGATTCGAAAATTTAATAGTGATGTGTATTTGGTATCATATGCTTATAAAGAGAAATATATCTTCATTTGGTATCAAGATGTTATTTGTTTACTCAAAATTTGGTATCAATTTGTGTTTATTATCTATTGGTATCAAGTTTACCTCACATGTTTGCTTTTTGATATAAAATGTTTAATTTCAATTGGATTTGGCATTTCTTAAATTTTGTAAATTTCAATTGGTAATTTAGTTTCAATGCCTATTTAGTTTTCAATTGTTTAATTTCAATTGGATTTGGTATTTCTTAAATTTTGTTAATTTCAATTGATATCATAATGCACTTCATTGTCATATGTTTTAATTGGTTTCATATTGATTTTGATTTCACCCCTTAAAGTAGTTTATTGATTCTTTGTTTCGAACATTTAGGGGGAGATTGTGTTTGGTTATTTGTTTTTACCCTTTTGTTGATGATTGGCAAAAGGGGGAGAAGAATTTGAAGTTTATATGCATGATTTAGATTTATGCAAAAGTTTTAGTTTTGTTTTTATTATTGATTGTTAATTGATATCAAGAGCTAAAAACATTTATTATGAGTTTTGTTTTATTGGTATCAAGAGCAAGAGCATGTTTTGATAATTTACTTGTTTTATGTAATTGATAATCAAGAGCATGTTTTGATTATTATTTATTTGTTTCATTTAATTGGTATCAAGAATAAGTTTCATATGCATATTCATTTGGTGTAAAGTGCCTTGTTTATATACATGTTATTGTTTTATGCATGTCTATGCATTTTCATATTTTGGACATTCATTGTAATATATATATATATATATATATATATATATATATATATATTTATTGTGATACATGTTTATGAGCCTTCATTGCATATCTATTTGACTATTTATTGTGATGCATGAGTTAAGGGGGAGCTTCTTTGAAGCTTAACTTTAATCCATGCATATATAACTCCATGAGTTTTGTCATCATCAAAAAGGGGGAGACTGTTGGCCCAAAGGCTTTCCACTCTAGTTTTGATGATGATTAACTCATGTAGTTATGTGTACTAATTATCTTGTGATGTTTAAGTTTCAGATCATTAATCAAGATATTAGTTGGTGTAAGCTTCCACACAAGCATTCACATGGTGATTCAAGAGCCCAAGCATCAAAGATGATATTTAGCACTCATTGGAGTCAAGCTTGGTGAATCACGGTTTTGATCGAGTCAACTTGGAGACGGCGCTCTACAAGAAGACTTAGGTATCCATAATTTAGTTTGAGTTTAGATCCACATTGTAAAGATTAGAATAGTATGATATGCTCAAGTTCACAACACACACGTTTTATGTTTAGATATTGGCTTTCGGTTTTTGGTTTAACCGATCTTGGTTTTCATGAATAGATACTATATCAAAACAAGTTTACATAGTTTAATGTATATTAGATTTGTTCTATATACATGCATGCTTCAACTATTTAAACAAACTTAGTTTGATAGTCTATTTCATGTGTTTTATGTTTTGATATTTCTAACAAAACATATATTTGGAATTAAGGACAAAAACTTTGATATGTATATGTTTCATGTATATTGGATTTCTATCCATATGCATCATGCTTATAAATGTTTAAATATCATGTTTTTGTAATTGAATGAGTTTTGGACAAAATGTATTTTCTATTCAAAAATTCAAGTTTTAGAAAATACGGTCTTTGGTTTTTGGCAAATATTGTAAGACACAAAATAGTTCAAATTGCTTGATATTTGAGTCAAAACTTTTATCACATGTTTATATATCATTGCAAAATGTCAAAACTATTTTTGGGGATTTTTAAGTATTTTACAAGATTTAATAGAATATTTTATATACTGTTTTCAGACCCAAAACTGGCTGACAGGCCAGGTCGGTCGACGAGTGGTCGATCGCACCAAGGGCCAGTCAACTGAAAGGTCGACCGACGTGCACAGAGCTATGCACGTCTGGCAGCACAGTGTTCCAGTCAACCGACCGGTCGACCGGACCAGAGAACGTAACTCTCTGTATTTGGGCGGTCGACCAGGACGGTCGACCGGACAGAGAGCGTAACTCTCTGTATCTGGGCGGTCGACCGGTAGCTGCCAGCTGTCAAAATGTGACCGTTGGGCGGTCGATTGCTCGGTCGACCGGTAGTTCATTTTTGGCAGTTTCTGCTGCCAACGGCTATAATTTTCTGGATTGTATAAATACCCCATTGGAAAGAGTTTTTCTCTAAGAATTTTGTGCTAATTTCTCCTGATTCTCCAGAGTTTTAAACAGCAATCAAAACAAGTTTTTGGGCTCTAATTGAACAATCTATTTGGTATTTTTGCTAGGGTTTGGAAAATCAGAGAAAAGGGTTTTTGGGAAAAGATTTAGCTTGAACTTCCTCATCTTGATTTCTATTATTTCTCAAGGATTTTCTTTGTGAGAGTCCTTTGTGGACTAGAAAGTGGACTAGAAATCCTTCTGTGTGAAGGCGGGGATGGAGAGCTGGGTGCTCGAACCTCGAAACATATCTTGTTGTTTGTGATTGTTCCATTGACTCTCTCTCCATCTCTCTCTTTACTTTGTGCCTTGCATCTATTCATATTGTACATTCATACTTATATGCTTGGCTTGGTTGTGTGTGCATCACTTGTTGGTCACACTTGAGTTCTCATTGCAATTAGTTTTTAAATTCCGCATTTAGTTCATAGATTAGCTATATCACCTATTTACCCCCCTCTAGGTGATTTCATAATAAACATGGCAATTATCATACTAATCATGAAACAATAAAAAATGCTATAAACGATGATATGAAAGCATGCATACAATAAAGGGAGTAAGGGATTGTTACCAAAACCGAAGAGGCAACTCTCCATGTCTCCAAAACACGGTGGTCCTCCACCACACTTCCCTTGAGAGTGAAGCATCCAAATGGTTCTCTTTTAAGCTCGGAACGCATCCACCTCAAGGCACCAAAACTCTCACGTTATGCGAGAGCCCCCACCTACATAAAAAATCAAAGAGGTGGTTTTTGGTACCCATTTTCTTTTGGGTCCACGGGGGTTAGTATCTTTCCTAACCCAAACAAAATCATTTGCTAAATTTTCATTATATAAACGATCATAACAAAATCTAGCAAGATGGCCTTTTCGACCACAATGTGTACATGTGTACACATGAGCATACATGTGATAGTGGTGACCGTGAGAAGCATGTGTATGCCGTGATGGGTGTGCATGCATAGTTGGAACTTGTTTCTTACGAACCAAGGATTCCAAACGTGTGTGGTTCATGGCACAATGGCTCAAAGTGGAGCCCAAACAATCAACACTTTTCTTCAAATATTTATGTCATTTTCAATACATGAAGATAAAGTGGAGCATGCAATAGGAGTGCTAGATGAAGAAGCTATACTAGCATGGCAAACATGAGAATCTAAATCATTTTATAAAGATTCATTTTTCTTTAAAACAAGATCTAATTCCTTAGTGATGAAATCAATTTCACTTTTTAAAGAAAGGTTATCTTTTAAAACAAAATCCAATTTTGAAGATAAAATCTCATTGTTTTTCACAATATCATCACAATCATTTTTGCTTTTCAAAACTTCAATCTCTTTAAGGGCAAGTTCAAGTTGAGATTTAAGTGAGTCACGTTCATTAGTAATCTCTTCTTTCTCTTGCAAAACCAATTCAAAAGTTGAGCACAAATCCTTCATTTCTTCTTGTAAATCAAAATGTTTCTTTTTCAAAAGGTCATATTTTTCCACAAAATTTTCAAGCTTAGAGGCAAGTTCTACATTTAAATTTTGAACTTCAAAACATCCATAGCAATATGAACTAGAGCTATCATCTAGTTGAGATTCCGATTGTACCTCAAGGGAGTCCTTCCCTTGGACCATGAGGCAATGCTCGTCGGACATGTCTCTCCTAGATCGCCTTATCTTGTTAATAATCCTTGGAAGCTCGGGAGAAGTCAAAATGCTCCAAACTGCAAAAGCCGAATCATAATGATCAAACACATGTAATAGATCTTCATTAAGAGATGCTCTAAGTATCTTCAGGGCTAATGCATTTGCCTTTTTATGCTTGCTACAAGTTGGGAAGGATTCTATAGTAGTGGCTTGATAAACTAGATATCCTAGTGTTTTTAAATGCCTACTCATATTGGCCTTCCAAATATCATGTCTAGAAAAGTCAAATATAGGAGGGCTATCCATGAGTGCAAACTATATGTGTGCAAATGAAAATGCAAAAGAAGATTAGCAAACCAAGATCTCACTCCTAGGTGGTTAAACCTAAATATCAGGAGCGTAGGCTCTGATACCAATTGAAATCACCTAGAGGGGGGGTGAATAGGTGATAATGCTAATCTATGAACTAAATGTGAAATTTAAAAACTAATTGCAATACACACTCAAGTGCAACCAACAAGTGATGCACACACAACCAAGCCAAGCATATAAGTATGAATGCACAATATGAATAGATGCAAGGCACAAAGTAAAGAGAGAGATAAGAGTGAGAGTCAATGGATCAAGTACAAACAACAAGATATGTTTCGAGGTTCGAGCACCTAGCTCTACATCCCCGCCTTCACATAGAAGGATTTCTAGTCCACTAGCTAGTCCACAAAGGACTCCCACAAGGAGTACCCAACTCCTCTCTTTACAAACACAACCTCCTTCTTGAGGCAAAACTCCAATCCAACAAACAATCACCTCACAACTCGAGGGATTAGCACCAAGCAACACAAGGATCACCTCACAACTTTGAGGGATACAACCCACTTGCAAAACCTCCTCAACACAATGAGGGAAAGGCACAAAGCCAAGCAAATAAGGGGTTTACAGCTTGGTGGTTTAATCAACCACAAACAATTTCTTTTCCCACACAAGGATCCTATAGAATAAGATAGTAGATGTGGCTTAAGTGTGGAGAAAACCAATGGAATGGAAATAAAAGACTCAAAGAAAATCCTTGGGAAATTATAGAAATCAAGATGGTGAAGTTCAAACAAAGACTATTCCCAAAAACCCTTTTCTTTGATTTTCCAAACCCTAGCAAAAACACCAAATAGATTGTTCAATTAAAGCCCAAAAACTTCTTTTGATTGTTGTTAAAACTCTAGAGAATCAAGAAAAATTAGAACAAAAATTCGTTAAGAAAAACTCTTTCCAATAGGGTATTTATAGAACCCAGAAAATTATAGCCGTTGGCAACAGAAACTGCCAAAATACACTACCGGTCGACCGGTCGGTCGACTGGCCAACGGTCACATTTTGACCGCTGGCAGCTACCGGTCGACCGCTCAGTCGACCGTCCAGATACAGAGAGCAACAGCTCTTTGTCGGTTAGGTCGACCATCCCAGATCCAGAGAGCAACGACTCTCTGGCCGGTCGACCGCTCGGTCGACCAGTGCCAACCCGAGAGCAACCTGCTCTCAGTCGGTCGACCGTGCGGTCGATTGGCCCATGGGACAGCCAACGTGCACGTATCCGTGCACGTCGGTCGACCGTTACGGTCGACCGGCTACTTGGTACGGTCGACCGACCTAGCCTGGCAGAGGCAGTTCTAGTCAAAAAAACATGTTATTTATTATCCAATAAATTCCCATAAAATCTCTAAAATCATACAAGAATAGTTTTATCATTTTACATTAAAATATAAACTTGTGTTAAAAATATCAACACAAATTTCAAACATTATGAACTATTTTTGTGTTATAGAAATTTTGCCAAAAACCAAAAACCGTATTTTCTCAAACTTGAATTTTTGAATAGAAAATACATTTTGTCCAAAACTCATCCAAATACAAAAACATGATATTTAAACACTTTGAAGCATGATGCATATGGATAGAAATCCAATATACAAGAAACATATACATATCATTGTTTTTGTCCTTAATTCCAAATATATGTTTTGTTAGAAATACCAAAACATAAAACACATGAAATAGACTATCAAACTAAGTTTGTTTAAATAGTTGAAGTATGCATGTATATAGAACAAATCTAATACACATTAAACCATGTAAACTTGTTTTGATATAATATCTATTCATCTAAACAAGATCGGTTAAACCAAAACCCGAAAAACCAATATCTAAACATAAAACGTGTGTGTTGTGAACTTGAGCATATCATACTATTCTAATCTTTACAATTTGGATCTAAACACAAACTAAACTAGGGATACCTAAGTCTTCTTGTAGAGCACCATCTCCAAGTTAACTCGATCCAAACCGTGATTCACCGAGCTTGACTCCAATGAGTGCTAGATATCATCTTTGACGCTCGGGCTCTTGAATCACCATGTGAAAGATGATGTGGAAGCTTTCACCAAACTAATATCTAGATTAATGATTTGAAACTTAAACATCACAAGATAATTAGTACACATAACTACATGAGTTAATCATCATCAAAACTAGAGTGGAAGGCCTTTCGACCAACAATACATGCATCCAATTTAAGTTGACATTATTGCTTGTATGTGATAGATTCTAACACGAGTACCTATAATGATTGATGGATAAAGATATATATCGACTGATATTGTGATCCTAACATTACACGAATTAATCGAGGAAATTGACCCCTATATTCTGAGTAATTATTTGAGGATATTTTATTGGATTATGTACACATGATCATGACCATTTCACTTTGATATTTATATTACATGACACTGACATCACTTGCACTGCTTTGTGCCTATCACTTGATACTGCCACCGTTACATTGTTCCGTGATCTTGATACACATTATATTCATTATCTGTTACTAATATTTTTGGTACCGATTCCTAATCCTGCAACACTGAGGAACACACTGTTCGCATTTGCATTTAATTAATAAAATTAATGAAGCCAGGGTTATTGGGGATACTATAGCAGGGAAAATCCAAGGAGGTGTGCTTGGAAGGGTGACCCCTTGTGGGTTTGAATGTCACACATTATCTTGTTATTTATGCGCGCTCCTGTTATTACATGTTATATGATATCTGAGTACAGTGAACTGTTTCTCC